>JAIUJM010001125.1:0-10334 GCA_026262225.1 Inosperma sp. D86 | reverse complement strand
CTATATACCCAAATTTCTGATTATTTTTAAATCTCCACGTCAATGACCACTCATGTATCTTTATTCGTAGGTTTTGTCTTCACCAAGGTTCGCTCCGCCTGGTAAGTCGCTTTCCACTCCAACCCAACGTGATGTAATAAAATAGAAGTCAAGCACTGACCCCGTCTCAAGGACGAGGGAATGGTGATTTTACCATGCTAATACTGATCGCCCCATTCACTTATTTGGACGATTTCTCATTTCTTCTTTGCAGGTATTCACAATCTCATCTGTGATGGTCCTCATGTATGAATCCCTGGCTTCCTAGATCAGTTAGATTACACCTACCCAGACAACACAATCACAAGCCAATCCAATTATTAGAAAGGTAGCGAAACAGTGAGCATCCAAAGCAAATATCAATCTATGAGTCTCGAGGATATATCCATAAGACATTGAAGGTCCAGAGCACAAAGAAGAAAAGGAAAAATTTCGTGTGCAATGGTAAGGTCCAATTCGTGGTCGCGAATTTCGATCTTAGTATGCTCGGCAATACTTGTAATGAAGGGTGGTCTGGCCGTCTTGGTCGAATAGGTGTATCCGGTTCTGACGGAATATCGTCTTGTGATGGACCCAAGGCCTTCATGTGGATAGTGATTTCTTGGCCTTCATCTTCTTCCACTGTCCCAGCATCAAAAACTGTGTTCGAATGGGCAGGTGCTAATGGTGAAACGACTGGCGGAGGAAGTCCTCGTTCTTCTCCGCAAATTCTAATGGAAATATCCCCTGCTGCCCATGAAATTCGATCACAGAGGTAGACAAACATGATGGAGGTGACAACGAAGTTGAGAGGACGCCGGTTTACGCCTGGCAAAACCACGAGAATGCCTTTGCTGTCGGCCGCAAGCCAGAAATGAAACTGGACAATAAATAATTCCAACGAACATTTGCCGAGGAAAGCAAATGCACGTGAAGATGCCGAACGAAGGACTGCGTTCGCATTGCGTAAAATGACAAAAGCCATGATAGGCAAAAAGGAGATATATGGGTGCCATTTGTTGTAAGTGTGCTTTGATTCCTGAAGGAGTTCGAACGCGAAGAACCACACAAGGACAATACCGGAGAGTGTCACTGACCCCTTGATAAAGGTTGGCCAGCGAGGGTCATCCGCCAGACGGTGTTCCCGGACCTTCATGACCGCAATGGATGTCAACATGCCAAGGTAAACAATCCAAATGTCCAAGTTAACGCGGAATGCCCACTCTCGGGGGGACCATCGTATTCCGCAACACTTGTAGAGGACATTAAATAGGATTTCCACTAGCCATTGTTCATTGAAAAACCAAGTCATAACCGCAGCTGAGAAACATATTTTTGCAAGGAGGAGAGGCGTACGATTGTTATACCGCGCAGCTAGGAAGAGAGTGAAGTAGATGACAATGTACCACATTGTCACCAGAGGTGTGAAATAATAAGAAATATAGTCGGTGTTCATTGTGTATGCCATAAGGATCGTGAATAGATTCAGTCGGGTTAAGACCTAGGAATATAGGTTTCAATAAAATCGAGAGTTTAACTCATAATGATTACCTGAACAATTCTTTTAAACCCATAGTCTGCTTTCCGAACATAAAACATGGTGTGGCCATAGCCTGTCATAAACAAATATGAAGCAACTAGAATACGGATTGGGTTATAGATTCCGGAGATCTGGGAAGCATAGCAATAATGGTAGATAAGAATTGCGACTAAAGCAATCGTCATTCGGTGCTGAAAATATTTCAAGGTTGATACGCACTTTGCATCCATCCCTTCCACTCGTCTGTTTGATCACGATTTAGGAAACCCAAATCTTTGTCGGTGCGTACCACTGATGCCAGACCGACAAGTAAAGAAAATAGGCAAAGACTACCAAATACCCATGGGTCAAATTGTCTTTGTTCTTTTGACCACATATCGCTTCTATCGCCAAGGAATATCAAAACAAGGGATGAGCTGATAATAAGCGGGGCGCGGGCTTCTGAACCAAGTAGTACATTTTGCAGGCTATCGAACCCTATACTTGCCTAAGCCACCATACTTAAAGAAACCTGGAACCACTTACCAGAATTGTAAACCAGCAGTACCACCAAAGGTCCAGCCAAAAATGTAAGCGCAAGTGCAACCACATGCGGAAGGGAGAGAGAGGGATATCGATTACAGCATGTTTTGTTGAATGGGAAGATCTTGGGCATGGCCTTGTTACACTGTAGATTCAACAAAATCCTCGCCTGGACCCTGAGGAGGGCATCCGAAAAATGAAGACCATCCTCTGTCAAAGATTCGTGGAGCATTTTGTTGAAAACCAAGGGCAGTGACACTGAGGTGGTGGACGCCGGCAGAGGGTCGCTAAATAATCCATAGTTGCCAACAGGAGGATTTATGCGATGGAATAAATCCGAGTTCATAGCTTCGATGTCCGACGGATGCATCGTGACGGCACGTTCTGTGGATAATTTCGAGGACACAACATGTTCCACAGGAAGGATAACAACTTCGTCTGCGGGCTTCGGCAGTTTAGCCAACGTATCAAATATATTCTCCATATTGCGTTCCCAAGCCGATATACCCCCCGAAGTATTGGAATATCGCAGATACCACAATCCAGAACCTAAGACAACCATACTCGGCACAGGTGCCTGTGTAGAATTGTTCTTCAACACCGATTGCGTCTCGCCGGCTGACAAGATATGTTTTGTAAAAGTGGTATTCAGAAAAGGGTCCCAAGCAAACTTGAGCCTTGTCCCATATTTCGTGCGAAGTTCGTGATCAGAATGTTTTTTTGTCCGGTCGAGAGTGGATTGGTGTAAAGATCCATCCAGCGATGTCGCAAATTCAAAGAAGAGTTTTCGCGTAACAGAATCTCCGATAAAGATAATTTCTTTGGATTGCAAACAGGATGCTGTTTCTGTCTCTCGGTAGGTATGAAGGATGCAACCTTGTTGGCAGTGAATCAGATGATAACCGCAACACGGGTAAGCAACGAACCTACCTTCGGGCTGCCAATTCTGATACATGGAATCCAGCCAACTTCCTTCATTTAATAAAGCCTTGCAGTGCATGGGGTCGTCCTGTCCTGTCAGATACGTAGAAAAAGAAATATAAGTCCTACATGGCTTAAAAACTAGAGTAGAAGAACCTTTGACAACTCCATGGATGATGCCAAGTACACATGCAAGGCCCAGGATGAAGAGACCAACAAAATGAAATGACGCCCTAGGGAGGACCAGCATTTTGGTTGATAGTGTCGGTGCAACTGACCTTCACGCTCCCAGCTTTTACGTGCACGATGTTGGAGTGGTTAGACTGTTGGACGTGTAATTGGCCGCAATCCAATTTTAGACAACTATAAAAAGAAACACCGAAGGCACTGGCCACTCATGTCCTTAGCGGCATGGAGCCATCAAGTTGGAGACTGTCCTTATGTCCATTAAACTATCTAAACTACATATGGTGTCCCATAATAATAATTTGTAGCAAACGACTAAACGTGAGTCAGAAATGGGCATCATGTACTGGATGTCGTTATTCCTAGAAATTCAGTTTCATAAGTGTATTTCCATTTACAAGAACAGCATGACAGACCAGTCCTAGGAAAAAAAATGAGTCGAGACGAATAGAGATAGAAAGCACAGACATACCCTTGACAATAGTTGTTGATGGATGTCGGGATACATGACAGGTAGCGACACCAAGAGCAAGCTGTCCCGCGGCATCAGTGGGCCCTCAAGGTAGAAGAAAGTTGATTTACCAGAATAGGGGTTACTCGTGTAGAAATTTCGGACAAGGGTAATGTAAAGCACGATGGCAAGAGGAAGTGCCACCAATCGAAATGCCCACATAACAAAACGATGTCGCTTGGTCGGGCTAATGACAGGATAGAAGAAGGTCCCTACGAAGAGGCCCATAACGAAGCCACCAATATGGGCTATTGTAAAATGAACCTGAGGTAGTCAACGAGGGGGAGTCATCATACCAAAATTATCAACATCTGTGACAATGTCAATCTACTATAAATCAGATGCAACAGACATCTTACAAGGAATAAATCCAATAGCAATGCCAATGCCAAGTTCAATTGTCATGAAAATGAGCTGTGACAACGGGAAAGAGTGAAACAGGTCCAATGGCAGAAAGGAAGGTACTCACCCTGGTGACAGGTCGAGAGAGATATTGCCAGTGTGCAAACAAATCAACCCATGTTAGCTGAGAAGGTGAGCAAGGATTCAAAGAACAACCAAGTATGCCTACTGCCAGCGTTCCGAAGATTGCACCACTAGCACCAACAGACGGGACTCCAACTAACGAGAAATTACCACCGAAAACGTTGCTAAATTGAATTTTTATTAAGATTGGATCAGGAACTAGATAGAGAAGCCCGACCCAAATATTCCAGCAGCAAAATATGTTAGGAAGAAGCCTCCAGAGCCCATCTCACGTTCAATCTGTGGCACGATAAGACATGTCTATTATGACCAAGTCCAAACGCACTTGTGCTGATAATAACCACTGCGCCAACATATTGATCAAAATGTGGACAACGCCAGCGTGCAAGAAGATGGGGGTAATGAATCTAGTATTTTCAAGCGAATAGTTAGAGTAAAAGTTTAAGAGGAGTGATAGATGATACCTAAACCACTGGTTTGGCGAGTCGTTTGGAAAGCCTGGAAGATTTTTCGGTGCTTGAAAGATCATGGAAGCAAACAAATGACACACCACCAAAAGCGCAGAGATCTTTCACTGAACAAATTTCAGTTACAGGGTTCGCGGTATTATTCGGACCTGAAATGGGAATGAGAATGGCACTTCCCAAGACATAAAGCCGAGCATACAAGCCATTAACATTGACGGAGGAACCTGTTCAACATATTTCATACAGGGAGGAAAACGAGCGCCAAGTGTTATAAGGCCACTGGATGAAGGTCCGATCATGGGATTGATGGTTGGCTACAAAGTTGTCAGAGATTTATAAATCCACTTGTGTTAGCCTCACCTTTATGGAAATGGGGGTGCCTTGTTGTTGGGCATTGTAAACGAGCTCATATATAAAAACGGCGAGCATGGCTGCGGTAAGTATGTACACTGGTGACCATAATCAAAATGGCGTCATAAACGGGCAGTGCACAAACCTTACCGACGAAGGGATGTCTTTGTCGACCTAAGCCATTCCTCTTGTCCTGTATCCTTTGTTCTAACGGGTATTTTGCTGAAGCAAAGAGCTTTATGAGGGGTTTATCTTTGACTTGCTGAGCGGATTGCCAATGAGGCGGATCCGCGTATTCTGCAAAGATAATTTAATTAGGTTGAAACTGCATATTCTTCACTACCCACCCATTTCCTGGTTTCGTGACCATCGTGCCTTTTGTTCCATATCATGAACGAGGGGAGTTTCGATATCAACTACTGGATGTTCAGTTGCCTCCTCCGAATCCCAACGTCTCCCGGTAGTTGTGCTATGTTCATGGATATAACTAGTACTGAAATCAGTCTGCTCCATGGGCGGCGCGCTGTAGACCATGACGGCCGCTGGGGGTCTACTCTTCTGGTCTCGTTCTTGCATGTCATCAGGTATTTTGTCTGAAAGGTATTGAGAGGAAGTCATAGTAAAGACTGAATGGTGACAGCGATGTCTAGGTAACGACGACGGTAATTGGTGAAAGGTGCACTGGTTTTCGTCCAAGTCGACGGGTTTCGGAAGTCCAAATTATAAGTACCACGTGAACGTGCATATTTGAATGCAAGCCAAGCCCTGCATCGCCCCTTTGACAAACTCGTTTGGCTGCGCACTCTGGTTTGCGCAGCATAAGCAGGAGAAGTGGAGTCTGTAACTTAGTGATGATTAAAAAAATACATCAAACCAAGATGTAGTCTACAAGGAATAATCTGCTGTCTAAATCTGCACGGAATTGTCCTCTGCCACTACCATCTCTGGTGCAGCTAGATATCTATTATGTAAAGAAGGATCCATCTATTGGAGTTATATCCCCAGGCCCGATACTATGTCTAGCTTTGGCTCTGAGCGCAGATGGTCTTTGTGTAAGAGGAGCTGCGTTAGGCTCGGTGTTCAAAGGGAAATTTTCAGGTTGCTGTAGATGCGATCCGTTTACGGTTTCAAGACTTTGGATAATTCCATCCTCGTGTTCGTAATCATGCACCAACGGCCTCTCCCACCGCGCTGCAGAATGTGTACCATCTATCCATTGTAGTGTTCGAACCCCGACTTCCCGTACCTTGCGATTCCTATACCGCCAAGGCAATGGCGAGCCCGTAGCATTGCGAATTAGGTCGGAATTTAAGTTCGGCGCGGAGCTTCCCTTTTCCCCTCGGGAGCGAATATACTTTCTCGGCAACGCAGCCAGCAGGCGTGGGTTGGAAGGAAAGAGGAGGGGTATCATGAATCGTGAATCAAGTAGTTCCCCCAGAGCCCGAGGAGGGCGAATAGGCTCCCATAGCGACCTATCAGAAATCTTGTTGTCGAACAACATATCAATACTTTGATTTGCAGATAGACCTTCCGCTGCCGTGGACAGTGCTTGAACGCTTTCCGTGTCGTCCATCATGGACACCATTTCCTCTCTTTCACGGTTGCGTTCCCAAATCTTAGAGCACAATCAGGGTATTAAATCTAGATATTAAGAACCTGATACAAACCTCTTGTTTGATGGCCTCGACCCCAAGTTTTACTCTGTGCCTTTCCCAGTCTTTTTGCAGTTGAGTCAGATATTGGACACATTCATCGGTCATCCGACTTTCATTGACTTCGTACTTGTAATCGCGGACGGCTCGACGCATCTGAGATATATCAACATTGACACTGTCAAGGATTTAAAACAAACGAACTTGGAGGGGATTCATATTCTTCATTGTTTGAATCGTTTCAACCAAATCCGAAAATTCATTGATGGATGATAGACGCTGGAAATCTGAGTCAAGAAGTGATCGGAGGATGGGACAATGTTCACCTGAAGCCAATTAAGGAGATCTCGTACTGGGAGAAAGTGGTTCTGGACACCACTCGGAAGTCCCATATCTTCTATCCATTCATCTATTGAAGTAAGATTGATAGCAATTTGCACCGCCCGTGATCTAGAATTACTGAATATATCTACCCGAGGAAGAGAGGGGGAGCTTACCTGCATAAGTACTTCTTGCGCGAGATCGTTCGGTTGAATATTTCACCTACAATTGCATGAAATGATTCCAGATATTTGGAAGGGAGGTGCTAACGCACATGATGTCCAGTACATTACTTGAGACCACAATTGCGTTATGATGGCTGGGTTGATGTCCGATAGCAAAAGAAGCATATGAAGAGAGGTGAGGAAATTTGTCAAGTCAACAGGTGATGGGGCCGGGGTTAGATCCTGGAATATAGAAGATAGCGGAGGCGTAGTTGACTGTCCACGTGCGCGACTTATCGTTTCCCTCAACGACGAAAAACCTCGCGAAGTCGATGAAGAGAGGGAAGAGTGATGGGTATGAGTAGGTGTTAGGGGTCGATTTGGGGTGGTAGGAGACTTCGGGGCAGCAATTGTCTTTTTGGGAGAGGGAGGACCTGCCATCCGTTTACTCGTGAATGATCGCAAGAATGACCATTCGGACTCGAACTGAACAGATTCGAAGTCAGCAGGTGACGGCGAGTAGGATAGCATTGCTTCGTCTAGTAACTGATCGATTTTCCGCTCAGCGAATCGAATAATGAAGACTGAGCAAGTAAGTTCAACATCCAAATATGCCATAATCCATGACATACCAAATGCAGAATTAATGACTTCTTCGATTAATTCGAACGAACCAAGCATTTCACAGGCTTCATTGATAGAATTATCGCATTCCAGTAGATGGAGCCAGATGGTCATGTTGTACAGCCAGAATACTAAACAAGAAAGATCCTCGGCACGGCTCTGAAACAGTACAAAACTCTGAGATCTGCAGGAATTGCCAGAAATGAAGACACCTACGAAGAATGCTTCTTCAATGGCATCAGCAGCGCCAATAATTAGGTCTTCCAACCAATTATGATCACAAGTCAAGGCAGCAAATCTAGCCAACATGTACAATGTATTTGCAGGAGTGGCGTCCCTGAACCTTGGACGGTAATTGGCAATCAATGAATCAAATATTTGAGGGAGGGCAGACGGGGAAAAGACGAGCATGGAAGAATAGTCGAAACGTGGGGTCTGCAAATGGGTGAGATAAAGAAGTTGATAAACTGGATTGCCTACGTAGATGTCTTCCTCTACGTTATCATCTTCTGCTGTATCCGAGTCTTCCGAGTCCGAGAAGTCGTATTCTCGACGCCACCACTCTGGGTTAATGTCAAGAGCTCTCCCAACATCCTCACGTATTTCCCTCCGCTTTCCTTTCTTCTTTGCGCGTTGCTCGAGCGACCTACGCCGTTCTTCCACGGGTCCACCTTTCCACCCATGACTACGCATGGCTTCCTCCAGCAAGAGAGCAACATCTTCACGTCCAGGCACAATAGAATGGGCCGTGACTATGTCAAGAGGGGTGAGTTTTTTTTCTGTCAATGCAAAAGGAGAACATCCATGTGTCATAAGGTACGACACAAGCGTCGGCGGTGCAAGGAGTGCCGCGTAGTGTAACGGCGTCCAACCAGCTATGGAAGGGAGTCACAATGGTATTGACTGGGGAAAAGGGCACTACATACCTTTGTCTGCATACATATCGGCCCCTTGGGAACATAGTAAACGAACGCACTCCTCCCTTTCCACATCTCTGTCAGAGTCGCCACCAAACCCGTAGATGGTTAGACTGATCAGCCCAACACCATCTTCGTCTCGGAATCCAAGGTCAGCATATATTTTTGCTTGAGGGTCGTTTAAAAGAAAATGAAGAACGGTGAGGTCCCCAAAAACGCAAGAACGCGTCAAGCAGTGGGCAACGAGCTTCGATATTTGACCTGGTGTCAACCCCGAGTGTGAGCTGATTTGAGTCGATAAATGGGCAACAGCAGGATACAAGGGGGATAGATCAGGCTCAGGAGAAATGTCTATTAACTGTTTCGATGTCGTGGTCATTTTAGGAGGTCGTTATCTTGCTCGAACGTGGGCTGTTTTGTTTCCGTCCAGCAACTCCTCATGTAAGCTGCCAAACCAACCGACTTCGATCAGTCAACCACGAGTTTATAAGACGCGTAAACAACGCGCCGTGTCACGGTCGTCTTGAGTCAATAACCAAGAGGCTTTATGTAAATAAAGGGGATGTTAAAAGCAGTTTGAGTATAAGAGTTTGTGGACTGTCAACTTGTTTCTATTTCTGGCAACGTTACTGCCATGATGGATGATTTGTTCTGATTGTGAAACTCTCACCGTGACTATTTACTCCATATGCCTTCTCTCAAACGACAAAGATTGTCCCCAGAACAACATGAGAGCGAAGAAGTACCTAACCCATCCACTGATGAGGATTCCATTATGGACGACTCAGGCTCAGAGGTCGATGAAGATCAAGAAATCGAGAGTCTGAAGCCGCAGAAGTCCCATCATACTTTAAAACGCAAAATTCGAGCAACTACATCGTCAAAATTTGGAGCTACACTAGAACATCTTTTGAGCACAGATGTACCTTCATCTTTACCTCTTTCACTAAAGCCCTCAATTGCCCGCAAGCGGAACGACGAGAAACTTGAGCTTCTGGCAAAAAAAGTTCTCGAGAGAGAGAGGAAAGAGAAGGAAGACAAGGCGCGGATACGGGACGTTATTGGAGGGTGGGGAGGAGAAAGTGAGAGGGCTCTCAGAAAGGTAGCTCAACGAGGAGGTAAGTTTCCTATCCCTCGACGTCGACCGTTGGTCTGACACATTCAAGTTGTCAGGTTATTTAACGCAATACAACAATCCCAAGCCTCTGCGGCCATGGCCGTGGAGGAAGCAAAAAATAATCGCGGAAGTGGTAAACCCACATTACCTGCACCCTCAACACATAGTAAAGGGAAGAAGAAAGGGAAGAATAAGGACAACATCATCGGCAGGGGAAAAGAAGGTGAGTTCGATGTGTCATGGACCCATATAGTAATCTCTCATTAATCCATTATGCGCAGATACTGTCGGGAAAGATGATTTCTTCGATATGATCAAATCGGGAGTTGTTTCGAAGTCATAAACATCTTTCAATGTTTGTCGTATGTCTTTCCTCTGTCGAGTCTTACTGACAATTGAATTCTGCGTACCTTCATTAGATCCTTGAAGGAATTCTTGGATTCCAGGTGTCCGATTTCACCATCTTTTCGCGTCATCATTCGTAATTTGACAGCAACTCACCCAATTGTTAAAGCAATGGGTTCTCGTGAATGTTAT
>JAIUJM010001124.1:0-10350 GCA_026262225.1 Inosperma sp. D86 | reverse complement strand
ACGTTTCGTGGTGTTTAGTATGTTCCCTCGCGAAACACAGGAAATGCGCCCACCGGGCGTGTTTTTTGCGTTTCGTGAGGGAACCTGCATCCCCCCCTTACGCTGAATGCCAAGAACGTGCCCAATGGGCACGTTCTTTACGTTCAGCTCTTATCGGACACAAAACGTGTCGTATATCAACGCGTTTTGTGTCTGATAACCACTTCCCTTCCCCTTCCTTGAAACACCACAAACGTACCTGAATGGGTACGTTTTTGGTGTTTCTAAGCTTTGCCTACCTTTGAACACGAAAGACATGCTGAATTCGGCGCGTCTTTCATATCTCCTCTCCCTTCCACCTGAAAATGCGCTTCTGTGTGTTTTTGGTTTTCTTTTGTTGCCCAGCCACTGTCTATGGCATGTTTTCGTGCCTGGTGCGCTCTCCCGTCGCTGGGCATAAAAATCCGATGGGTTTTTAGGTCCAGTCACCTTTTCTGCTCTTTTTCATAGTTATTTCCTTTATAGATATTTTCCATTTTAGGTATTTCTCTTTTTAGATATTTCTCTTTTTTGGTACATCCATAGTTAGCTATATGTATATATAAGTTGAAATATAAATATAATAATTTATTATATAATTCCAGGTGGAATTGAGTGGAATTGAGTGGAATTCCAGGTGGAATTAATTCCTCAGGAATCCATCTGGAATTAGATGGAATTCCAGGTGGAATTAATTCCACCTGGAATTATTTATATGGTTCCAGGTGGAATCCATCTGGATTCCTGAGGATTCCTGAGGATTCCACCTGGAACATGTGGGGGGCAGTAAAGTACTGCAAAACCCATCAAAACCACCAAACCCACCAAAACCCACACCCATACCCACCAAAACCCATACCCACCACTAGGGTTTTAATGGATATGGATAAGGGTTGACTGGAAAAACCCATGGATTACCCACTACAATCACTAACTACCACTCCACGAAGACGTCAAAGATGATGTTGAGGGTGAGCAGGAGACCATTCCTGACCTTCATGATGAGGACTTGGAGTCCACTGGGAAGGAGTCTGACTATGACCTTGTCTCGCAATGGTGGGAGTCCATCATGAGAGCTTTGAAGAGTGTCAGTAACAAAACAGAAGGCGAATATCAGAGGTTGGTCATAAACATGCTTCAATTAAAGATCCCTTGTATTCACATCTTTCTGCAACAGATTGGCCAAGCAGTGTGCCTGTTTCCTGGTATTGCACAAGCTGATCAAGACAGCAGAAGATTTTTTTCAGTCAGAGCTGGTTGCAGATACACCTCTGTATATTGTGGCTTGGATTATGGACAGGTATGAGAGCCTGTTGCTTTAAGGGATGAACCTTCCATTTACCAGTCCCTCTGCCTTTTTTTTCTAGCTGTGATGAGGTAATGCTAGATGGCCAGCCCTGTCCTGCAAGCCAACTTTGAGACAGCTACACCTATGCACAGAAGATGCATGCAGCTATAACATACATCTTTGGATGCACACTTGGCCTTGGTTCACATCCATGGCACAAGAACGAAGCAACTGGAAGAATGGCAGGCAATCCATCTGTCTCCAAAACTGTCTCGTCATATATGATGAGCCTGCAAAACTGAAAGGTCTGTGCAGGTGAAACCTCAATGAGTGCCCAAGCTATATCTTCGGTGAGTGCTGCAGGACATGATACAGAGGAGTCAGATGCTTATGTGGAGTAGAAGGTGCTCGAAAAGCTTTATGATTTCAATCACCAGAATGAGAACTGGAGATCAAGAGCTATGCTCTGAAATCTTGAAAGACAAAGAGCCTGCATGACTGGGGAGGGAGTATGGTCCATTGAGCACTCCAGACAGTCTACACGATTGCCTTTCTGCATCTCTTGCGGTCAAATGAAGTCCTAAAGATCTGCTGTGAACATGTCGTCTATGAGCCTGGTCCAGTGCCTTATATCCTGCTCACCCTTCTCTTCTGAAAGACACATCCAGATGGTGGTAGGTCTGATCTTCTGTCTGCAGTCTCTGTCTGCAGCATTTTTTTTGACCTTGCTCACCTTTCTTTTTTTTTTGTGTGTTTTAGAGATAAAGCCATTCTAATTTCTACCTGCATGCTTTGGGAGATGAAGAAGCCCACCTCTGTCCTGTTCGTGTGATAGCAGAGTGGACTGAGGCCAGCAAGATCCAATCAGGCTATCTGTTCTGAAAGATGGCCTCAGGAGATTGTGTCTTCCAGAATGATGTAGCCCTAAGCTCTCCTTGCATCCAGCTGGTCCTGCTTTTAGTCTCACCTATTGCTCTAGACCTCCAAGCAGTTTCTTGAAATGTTTCACAACAATCTCCTCAACATCAAAATTGATCCTATTGCCTATGGGACCCATTCCTTCCAAAGGAGTGGCTGCCAATACTTGGCCTCTGAACAGTAATTTACCCTCCCTCACGGACTCCAGTGGACTCCAGTGGACTCTACTGGAGTGTGTGAATTAATAATAATGGACTCCAGTAAACTCTATTGAACTCCACTGGACTCCACTGAAGTCCATATTACTTATAAAAATATAGAAAAATTTTACCTAAGTAGGAAATTACTTAAATGGAGATTACTTAAAATGGGAATTTACTTAAATGAAAATGTATTTATTAATAAAGTCCACTAAGTAATTACATATATAAAATAAAATGATTAAAAGTAAGGGAGGCTCGAACACCAAAAACATGCCCACATTGGCACATTTCGGTGTTTGAGGTACCCACAGAAGGAGTAAACGTGACAAAGAATGCTGTTCTTTGTCGCGTTTAAGCGTCGGAACAAAATGAGGTCTCAAACACGAAAACATCACATCACCTGGGCGTGTTGTTTTCGTGTTCGAGACGTTGGAGGGCCAGCACCACTACCAAACATGAAAAACGCGCCTAGATGGGCGCGTTTTCCATGCAGGTCAACGTGGAGGTGGCTTGGAGCAAGGGACCATCACAAACACCCCCTTGGGTGTTTGTGGTGGTTACCATGACTTACAGATGTGTCAGAGACCCATGAAGGGGTCTCTGACGTGTCTGGAGGTGGTGGGATGTCCCCCCTCCACAACTGCAACCGTCCTTGAACACGAAAAAACATGCTCACAGGCATGTTTTTTCATGTTTGAGGATTTACCGACATGTCTAGAAGGTGGTGGGGGGGCGTCTTCATCTGCAACTGCCCAGACACGTCAAAAAAGCACGTTGTTGGGCTTTTCAACACATCTGGGCTTTTTTTTTGGCGTTCGTTGGTTTGTCGAAAAGAAGGGAGGGTGAAGATGGCGTGTTGGCTGTTTTGTGCTCTGTGCATGCAAGGAATGGGGGCTGGGAAGGGAGGATTGTAATTAGTAAAGAAAAAATATTTTTAATAAAAAAAAGTACTATATTGGGGGATGGGCATGACGGCCTATCCCCCGCCCTTCTCGTTGCTGTTCCCTGCCCTGTGGCCGGTCGTTGTCATTGTCGTTGTGGTCACGTTGGTGGTTGTGGTTGTATTGGTGGTTGTTGTCGTATTGTTGGTTGTTGCGTTGGTGATGGTGGTGATGCCATTCGTGGTGGTCACGTTTGCAGACACATTGGTGGTGGTGGTGGTGGTCGCGTTTGTGGTCTTGGTTGGTTGTGGTTGTGGTTGTGTTTGTGGTCATGGTGGTTGTGGTTGCGGTCGAAATGTGGGAGCGGAGGTGTTGTGGTTGATAGTTGATCGTTGAGTGGCCACTGGCCACGTCATGATTGTAAATTTTGAGTGGAGTTAGAAATGTCTTAATTTACAAAGGATAGATACATATATTATAATTACCAAAAAAGACCCTATAAATATATTTACTCCATTACCTACAACAATGGCTTTGTGGCCTAGTGGTCTTGATTGCCTGTGGAGTCATGTGATCTCTTAGTAGGCTCTAGGTTCAATTCATGGAGATGGAAATCTTTTTTCATGCTTACTAATAATCATGTGGATTACCAGGGCTCCATTTAACTCCAGTGGAATCCAGTGGACTCCACTGGAACTTATTCACTAGAGTGGACTCCAGTGAACTCCAGTCCAGTCCATTTAATTAATTTGGCTGGCAAAACAGCCATGTTAGCTGGGACTCAGACTCCAGTGGAGTCCAATCGGAATATGTGGGGGAGAGTAAAGACCTCAGTATTAGAGGCTAAAAATGAGATGGATAATTTTAGGTCACTAAATATAGACAAAATATATACCACTGGATAGCTCTTGATGAGGAGATTCCAAATATAGTATTCCCATGCCTCAATTCTAAGTATAGCATGAGAAAATTGCAAAATACTAATATAGATTATAAATAGAATTGATGATCAGGTGTTTTTTTACTTGCCTTTTCTGTCATTATTGGCTCTTGTTGCCATCATTTTCTGGCCTTAAATTAAAACTAATAATAGATTTGGATTTGATGACATCAATATTGTTATAATATAATTAGTAAATTGCATTATAAGTTCTTATATTTAACAGAGGCCTTAACAATTCTAAGTCCATATTACAAAGTCATCTGATTATCTATTTTATTTATAGTGCAGATTAGTATTTTGCAATCTTCTCATGCTATACTTAGAATTGAGGCATGGAAATACTATATTTGGAATCTCCTCATCAAGAGCTATCCAGTGGTATATATTTTGTCTATATTTAGTGACCTAAAATTATCCATCTCATTTTTAGCCCTAATACTTCTTTAAAATCCATTTATCTCATGCTATATTTGGATTCAGATCATGAAACAACTATTTTTGGAATCTTCTCATCAAGGGCTATCTAATGGTATAGCTTATGTCATCATATGCCTACTATTTATATCTTACTATTTTAGACAGTATTACCTATACTTATCCATAGCTACATATGGCCTATACAAGTGCTCCAGACTCTCTTAGCAACTATGGTGTCTTTTTGCTACTTGAGTCTACTTGAGTCCTTAAGTAGCTTTAAATAGCCTTAAGTAGGCCTGTAGCCAAAGGTCCTTTTCCTGATACACCTCAGATTCCTTTAATATTCTATTGTAATGAACATGTATTTTTTTAGCAGAGTGTAAATATTCATTTGAACATAATCACTAGCATATAAGTGGCATTATATTTGCAAATATGTGTAATTTAATTTAGCTATTATATATAATACACTTTTTTTAATTCTGAACTTTTCTGAACAGTTTTGAAAATACATATATGTAGAAAAAACAAATATATATAGTTCAATTAATTAGATTTATATAGTTGACTACCAAAGACTGTGAAGTAAAGTGGAGCAGTCTGAGATAGCAGGGGTCCAGGGGCACAGCCTCCAGCAAGCTGAAGACACAGAGTGAAGCAGGTAGGTGAGTGAAGTGAGCCTGCCATCACATAGCAACGGGTCATCAGCTTGTACAAATTATTTGACAATTTAAAAAATTTCAAGAAGTTAAATATTATTTGAAAGGAATCTTTTAGCCTAGTAAAATTGTTGGAATTATACTTATCTAAAAGGAGTGTTACAAAGGGCCACTGAAGTAACTATAACACTCACTTCAGCCATTCCAGTTTCAATTACTCTTCATAGTGAAATGCTCTTTCACAAGAAGGTGGTTTCTATTCTCAGTGCATTAGAAAAAGGCCTCATTATTGAAAGGTATCAAAGTTACAAGTCCTCCCTAAAGAGGAGTCATTCTTTTCCAAATGAGAATTGCAGTTTCCCATGCATAGGTCTGTCAATCAAAAGTGAGGGAACTTTTTCCTAATATGTTATTGCGATTGATTGTTATGTGTCATCAGGTATGTGACATTGTCATTCATCAACCCACCACCAAATACAATGAAAATGAATGAGGATGTTACTGTGAGATCCAGAGAGTGGCAAAAATCCACCTTGATTCACCCAAAAACCATGGATTTTTTCAACAGAAACTAATGGAATTTCAATCTTTTTGAAATGGTTCTATACTCTAAAACCCTCAATTAATTGTGTAATTTCCTATCCAAAGTCTACTAATAAGAGAGAAAATTAAGTGGGAATTAACTTCAAATTTTTAAAGATTTCCTATCCTAGAATTATCTGATAAACATTGAAATTATTTTTAATTGTTAATTATCTTTCTATTAAAATAAAGGAATACAAATAGACTATTATGAACTTAGCATTTTCAAAACTTTTGCTATGTATAGTTTAACTTATAAATTAAATAACAAATTAAATAAAAAGGCTATTCATGCCATTAAATCTATATTTAGTATTTATTTTTATTTGAGGCCAGAAAATCAATATATCAGAAGCCAAACATGACAAAATTTACATCATTTAAAATAGGAATTATTTACAAGTGACTTTTACAACAGTTACTACAGGAATTATTTTGGAATGAATTTGTAATATTTAAGATGGGTTTTTTATACTAGACAAATTTTACACCACTTAGAGTGGGATTTTTTTTATTAAATTGAAATTTGTATAGCTATATAAAGGGTACTATTAGATAGATATTGTTGTGGTGATTCTAAAAATAGTAGTTATATAATGTAAATCCAAATATAATATGAGATAAATGCAAAATATATACATGATAGAGTTTATTTTGATGTGAAAAAAAGAGTTTCTAAAAATAGATATAACCTATACTATCAGATAGCTCTTGATGAGGAGATTCTAAATATAGTACTCTCATATTCTAATTCTAAATATAACACAAGAAAACTGCAAAATACTGATATATTTTAAATTTCTAGATGAAAAATTAAATGACTGTTTTAGTTAATAAATCTATGAAAACCATTGGAAAGTATTTTTCTTCAGAAAATACATGCTTTGTCAAAGCACAGGTTACTGTAGATTTTATTGTCATTCACCCTTTTTGAGTGAAAATTCCCATCGCTTGGATCTTACAGTGACATGATCATATATTGGATAAGAATGAAAGAGAAATGGAGGAGATTGTCAGAATGCTAACTGAGACTGTAGAACAGCTACAAAAGGATATTGAGGTTGAAAGAAAGTGTTTGGATGAAGGAATGGCAGCAATAGAAGAAAAGACCAGGCAGCTGGATGAATGGTTTAGTCAGCATTAGCCAGTGCAGCTGTATTTTTATATCAGATGATGGAAATATCCTAACTACTCTGATAAATAATCAGCCTTTATTTTTCAATAGAAATTTCTATAAGAGAAAGATGTGGTCAAAATATTACTCAAGGGGTACCATCAGATAGCTATTGTTGTCATGATTCTAAATATAATATTTGTGTTATGTAATTATTTATATATTACAAGATAAATGCTAAATATGGAAGTGAAAGAAATAGATTAGATCGGAAAATAATCAAAGTTTCTAAAAATAGATGTAAGCTATACTGTTGAATAGCCCTTGATGAGGAGATTCCAAATATAGTATTCCCATGCCCTGATTTTAAATATAGCTTGAGAAATTAGCTAAATACTCAAAGATTATTTTGGATTTAGTAAATTTTAGCTTTAATTAAATATAGTATAACTCATTATTTATTTTAACAATTAAGCAAAGAAGCTATTATTGGCATTAAATCTATATTTAGTATTTGTTTTGATTTGAGGCCAGAAAATCAAAGTATCAAGAGCTAAACATAATAAACAAGGCAAATTGAAAGTCACATGATCAAAGAATTTATTTTTAGTCTACATAAGTATTTAGCTAATTTTTCAAGCTATATTTAGAATCAGGGCATGGAAATACTATATTTGGAATCTCCTCATCAAGGGCTATCTAACAGTATAGCTTACATCTATTTTTAGAAACTTTGATTATCTCCTGAAGTAATCTATTCCCTCTACTTCTATATTTAGCATTTATCTTATGATATATAAATAATCACATGACATAAATTTAGAATCACAACAACAATATTATATAATATTTTAATCACATCTTTCTCTGATGGAAATAAGGGCTGATTATTTATCAGAGTAGTTAGGATATTTCCAGAAAATAATATATTTTATTGACTATATATAACATACCGTTACATCATAGTCCCATGGGACACACATTCCATAGGCACAAGTACCACTCTGTGTTCTCGCGAGAGCGGCATGGGCCATACCGTCGGGTATGCATCATTCTTCTCATTATCTCATTGTTCTTCTTTTCCCACTGTCCATCTTCTTATTATGTTATTGTTCCGTTTACCATTATGTCATTGTTCCCATCTTAGATAAATACTGCCACATCACATCAGTGACAGGCAGTCAGAATATTAGTTCTTCTCTCATATCACATTTCTGCCCATTTAAGTGCTCCGTGCTTATTCTTCCGTCTCCATCTCCATCTAAGCATTCCACTTAGGCTTCTGTCTTTGATAGGACAAGCGATCTGCGAGCCTCTAGTCAATAGCCAGAGGATTGTTCTACTTCCTGTCTCTGTCTCTGTCTCCTGCCTTCCGTCTCTGTCGCTCCATCATCCTGTCACTGTATACTCCATTGGCATCACTCCGTCGGCACAGTCGTAACACTATAGCTAGTGTTAGCATGTGAAGCAATAGTCATAATGATTGGCGTATTTACTGAATTGCTTCTGTAACAATTTTGATCTGGATGACATGAAAATCTTTGGACATATGAATAGAAGGAGATGTCAATCCATCACTCTTAAAACTGTCATATTGTGGTATCTACAGTGTAGAGCTGAGGTTCAAATGCCAGAGTCAAATATATTTCACTATCTGGTGAAGCTGCTGCTTATTATCATACCGACAATTATTGAATTTCCTTCAGCAAGACCACAGTCCTTGGTGTATCATTTCTTTGTTGGAATAGTAAAGGTGCACAAAGGTGCAGACCTTGGAAGATCATACAGGTCGATATCTTTCAACAAGTTGTCAACAAGAAGAAATTGACCTTCAGAACAAATGAATGCATGAACACTATGAATAGGTTGATGAGGTAGATTTTATAAACAGATGATCAACTCTCTACATTGAAGACTTCAGAACCTTGCACCAGTCCTCCCTTCCTGACTGCATGTCACAGCAAATCCTGAAGCACACTTCAGTCCAATCTAAAGGATAACACATTCACCTACATTTCTCCTGTTTTGAGCACAAAGAAAAGAATCTTTCAGCCATTTTCAAAGAACTAAACAGCTTTCACAATGCAAGCTGCTTTTTCAGAATTAGCAGTTGCAGTCCATACTAAAACCATTGTTCCTAAACAAATAGAGAGATTTTAAATTAAACTAATAAATAGCCACATATCATTTCTCCCGATCTCATAAAGTGACATATAACCATGTTGGCTTGACACTGCCATGACTGACTTCTGTGGGTCATATTCCATAGCTTCAACAGGATCACTCACATAAAAGACACAGATTGTTGACAGCTCAATCATAGGACTCTAAATACAACATAAGACAGAGGTTGACATTTTGCAATTATTACTCACATTAAGCCATGTCTGACAGTAAATAACAACCAGACTATGAGCTGTTCCAAAGGCGAGAATGCTTTTATTGTCATTGTCATTATTTAATCAGCTAAAGCATGTCACTTGATCCCAACAGTGAGTGTGGTCATCCAAAAGTTGTGTGCGCTTTCTTGTAACTACATCCCAAATCCAGACTTTTTCATTGTCACCTGACCAACATGTTCAGTGGAGAGCTTTAAAGGGAACTGTTGAAATATGACCAGTAACATTCCCCTGTCTATACCCTATCCATTTACCATTCCATTCTTCATACCCCTTTTCAGGTATTTATATACCATTTATGATTTCCGACCTTTATTTTTGATTTTTTTATCTTATTATAATTGAGTGTTATTATATATTTACAATACCATCCCAAGCAGTTACTCTCAGTTGTTATTCTCACCGACTGAGAGTATGTTTTGGTTATACCTTACCTTCGTAACACCCTACTGACATTTCTGTCTTAGCTTACGTCTATTTATCTTGTTATAGGTTGGTATTATTATCAATACATGAGTCGTTATCCTCACCAACTGACACTAGCTACAGCCATACTTTTATATAGAGAGATGTAAATATCCCAACATAGTCAATGCATCTCAGACCTATTTTTCCCTAGAGAAATTTGCCTAAGAAAAAATCCTTAGGAAAAAAAGGTTATTGAAATATTATATAAGGGATACCATTAGATAGCCCTTGTTGACATGAGTCTAAATATAATTTTTGTGTCATGTGATTCTTGATATATCATGAGATAAATGCTAAATATAGAAGTGTGGAAGTTGGATTTGTTTGGAAGAAAAAAAAAGTTTCCAAAAATAGATGTAAGCTATACCATTGGATAGCTCTTGATGAGGAGATTCTAAATATAGTATTCCCAGGCTGTAATTCCAAAAATAGCATCTAAAAATTGCAAAATACTAATATA
>JAIUJM010001123.1:0-10359 GCA_026262225.1 Inosperma sp. D86 | reverse complement strand
TGATGATTGTAATACATGGGATTGGGCCCGGGAGGACTTGGAACAGTTTGAGGTCGTTGGGTTGAAAAATTTAATTGTTGTGTGTTTGGATTGGAAAACAGGTGAGATGGATACAGGTTTTGATACGATGATTGGTTCACAATCATGGGACGGGTATGGGTGGTTGCGGTGGGTATCTGAGGTGGCGATGAGGGTGCAAATTGTTGTTGTTGAGGAATTTGAGGTTTTGAAAGAGATGGTGCTGGGCCTTGGTTGAAAATTGGCGGTTCAATCTTGTTGCGCTGAAATGGCTAAAAATTTTATTTACTTCTGATATGGAAAATATTATAATGGGCTTACTGGTGGTGGTGCCGCGAAATAGGATGACCGTTCGGGTGATTTTGTATCCGGGAAAGGTCTGCGAGAATTTAGTGAATCGAATTGTTGAGTTTGGGTTTCCGTATATTTCTATAGTACCAAAGTATCATTAGTTATATTCAATACCACAGCGAAATTTGGTTTGTTCCATTGAACACAGAACAGTAAAGCAAAGCAAAATTTCTAAAGTACCATCCAGATCCAAACCGCGTCTACATTCTTGAAAAGGTTTGAGGCATTTATTTAATGACCGGCTCAACTAGTACGATTTGGTCATCAAATGGAAAAACAAAAAAAAATCCAATCAGCCATTCCGACAAACGAACACAAGTTCATATTTGAAATGCCTCAAACCCAAGAATCTGGAGGTTTCCAAAGCGCAAATTGACCATGTCATAACAATCGACACGGCTTAAGACTAGAATAAGTCCAAAAAAAAGATTATATCCAAACTCACCTGCGGTACAACACTGCCTTCTGGAAGATCCGTCATCCGCTCCGATAAGGGTGTACCTTCTACAACACTTTCATTCCCACTTTTTGGCACCGGAGGTGGTGGTACAACCAACGTTTCATCTCGATATGGCTTCTGAACGGGTACCCTTGGGAACACAGAACTTTGTTCTCCATTCGGTTGAGCAGATTTACTCGGGTGAATTCTACCATTTTGAATCGGCAAGTTGATCGGTAGGTAAGGTGAGTTAATTGAGGTGGCCCGTGATCGCAAATGTGTGGGCGCTCCAGCTGGCGGTGCTGGTGAAGAAAGCGTAGACGAAGGATAGAAAGTTTGTGCGGATCCAGGTCGAGGAAGTGGTTTGTTATCGTTCTCTTGAGAATCTATTCGTCCAAATTTAGGACCCTGCTGCGATGGAAACGCTGAGGGAGGACCTGTCCGATTCGAAAGACTTTGTCGGACCACTGGTGGTGGTGGTGGTGGTTTCTCTTCTGCAGGGGGTACAGGCGGTGGAAGAGGTTTGTCGAGAACCACTTGAGATATTGGTCTAGGAGCGGGCAAGTCCATCGGTCGTAGATGGCCTTGCTGCTGCTGAATCTTCAAATCCCTTCTACTCCGATCTACACTCGTAAGCGAACTTGTCGAATAACCATGCCGTCCTTCAACTCCATTGGATCTTTGCTGAGCCAATGGCATCGGAGAAGATACCAATCTCGACGTGGGCGTCGTTCCATTCTGAGACCCAGTCGCAAACTTTGCATAAACAGGCGTAGCCCCCGATGATGTAGGTTGCAAAGTCGTCGGTGCAGAGATAACCGTCGGTCTTCTAGTGCTGAGCTCTTGTTTCGGTTTTTTGAAGAGGAAACCTGCCATTTCTTTTGTCTTTGGTTCGTGTTATTTGATTGTACACGATTAAGAAGGGTCCCCCAAGGCGCAGCCTTGAAGCCAGTTGGTTACGACAAAAACGGAAACGGAAGTTGGAAGCGGATGGCACTGCCTCTGCCAACGCTCTGGGGATACTGGGAGTTGAATAAGATGGTGCTTCAAGAATAGCTGATGGCAGTGTATCCTTGTTCCTCGGAATAGCTTCGTGCCGTCGTCATGAAAATATTTTGGATATCCCAAGCCCAGAATATCCTAAAATTCAGTAATATAATCTTCGTTCAACGAAATAAGCGGTGGTAATGATTCCAGGGTTGTACTTCTGGATGTTTGGAGGTCCTCAGGACACTAAGTAAAGGCAGCCAAGGATAAGTCGTGGTGATGGTCAGGTAGTGAACCCCAAGAACGACCAAGACAATTCTGAATCAGCTTTGATCCGCGTCTGTCCTCACTCACTCCGCTTCCATGACACTCAAATATGCACCGCACTCTCGAAATCTCTGAACCTGGCTAGAATTTAATCTATTTACAATCGAAATAATTGCCTGGAATTACACTTGGACAGCCTGTCTTGTCTTTGAAAAAAAAGAATTGGCATCAGCTTCTTTTATGAAGAAAAAATCCAAACATATTACCTTGATGCGTCGGACAATCCGCAGGATCATCGCAACACCTGATACATGCCCTGGGTCCTGCCGGTTCAATCAACTCAACATAATGGTTGTACCTGTGATATTAATTAGGGACAATACACCGGAATGACCGGTACACTCACCCCATACACACACTCTCAGCAGGATTCCCCATTCCATCCATACCACCACTCGAATCATACTGTCCACCCGCATCGTCAAGATCCAATCTATCCAACACAGAAGGCTCAATACATCCCGTCACTATCAAAAAAAAAATGTTTCACCCGTCAGTGATCCAGCCTCAAATCAATAATAATAACATCATATGAAGGAACAACATTTACATTGCGCGTACCTCCCTGTCTTGATACCCGTTTCAAAGTCAACATTCTTCCAGAAGGCCACAGGGATGGTTCCTTGCTCTTCGGATGTCTTGGCACTTGGCGAGCAATACGTCGTCGTACCACCAGGATACTCGCTATCGCCTATCGGTGTATTCGGATCTCTTCATATTGGGATATTCCCGGGAAATTAGTTTCAGGGTGCCAAGCAACACCAACAGCAACATTATCATGACTTACTTGGGGACGATTAGGCTAACCCGGGGTTTATATTGATACAACGCCACGTCCAAAAGACATATCTGAAACGCACCAGAAATCATCTTGCCCGTTAACGACGACGATGTTCGTCGCGTTCAATTCTAACGTATCGGTTCTCCTGGTTCCGAGTCGTAATTTTGGAGTGGGTTTGGAGAGTACGTTCAAGAAGAGAAGCCCGCCGATAGCGAAGAGAAACAAAACCATTAGGAAACGAATGTTGGTGCCAGACCAAATTGTTGTCAACCACTATTAGGCGGGCAGGTAGTGGTGAGTGCCAATCCCGGTTTGTCGAGGAATTCGCTCCTGTCCTTACTTTCTCAATAAGGAAATACTCTTAATGGCACTGATCGACAATTGGCAGCTCATACTCATCTCCCTTGGTAGAATGCATTCGGCAGCCATTACTGAACATTCACTACGAAAACATCGGAACACCTATTCCTAACCACACAACTTTGCGGCTCGTTATGGGGGGCGACCACAAATTGTCATCCAACCAATTTTTATTTCGAAGTTGCTGTAGGCGGTTTCAGCTTTGGTATCTGAGGTTCTGGTTTCTCAGCCTTGGTCGGTATAAAAGGCGAGCCAAAGAAGTTTCATGATTGCTATTAATGATGCGATTAGTAAAGCATTTGTTTACAGGTTGAAATTGGAATTAAGGTACCTTTTGAATATTGGGACCGCCTGGATGTGTATAGGATATGGTTGTTTTATGATTGATTTGAGACCAGCTCTGAGAATCAAACATCGTTTTCTTTGGTGCGTCTTATATAGTTGAAGTTCATTCTACGACTCCAACTTTTTGATTTTTCCACGCCATCGCAGGTTCCACAAATCTGAAGCTCACGACCTGCGCATTCGAGTCTATTTGACTCGGAGTGAGGCAAGGGTGGTGCAAAGCACCACCCAATCATTCTCGTTTATTGGAAATTTTTCAAGCAACTCCAACGTTGCATTCTCAATTTTTTTCAAAATCACTCAATACCTCGGGTGGGAATATGGTGCCAGACCAAATTTGTCGTCAATTTGTCTACTACTAGGCGAGCAAGTGCCAATCCCTGTTTGTTGAATGCCTGACCCTCTCAAATAAGGAAATACCCTTGATCGCACCGTTGATCGACAGTTGGTGGCTAACCCTTGGTAAGTTGTAATTATACACCATTAATTTCGGCTGCCATTACAAGCGATTCAGCATCGCACTGCCCATGCGTACTTGAGGTCGAATGACGAAGCGGTGGTGCATTGAAGCACCACCCAACCATTTTCGTTTATTGGAAATCTTTTTTTCAACTCCAACGATCCATTCTCAAACTTTTTCAAGTCACTTGGGTACGAATTTTGAAAGTCTACCTACTAGGCGGGCAAGTTACCAATCCCAGTTCGTTCAATGCTGTTCCTGTCCTGACACTCATAATAAGGAAATACCCTTAATGGCACCGTTGATCGACACTTGGCAGCAGCTCACACTCATCTCCCTTGGTAACTATACACAACTACTAATCAATTTAATTCCGCTGCCATTACAGGTGTCACAAGTGATTCAACATCGCACTGCCCACTAAATACTAACTCGGCGGAAAATTTCACTGACAAACATCACTCCCTAAATACGGAGACAACGGATCTCCTGATCCTGACCTCACCACAAACTTTGGAGGGAGAGCGACTCTAAAGTTACCCAACTCAGTACTACTTACTTCGAAGTTGGTTTAGGCGGCGGTTTTGGCCGTGGCTTGGGGGGACCAGGTTTCCCGGGCTTATTCGGTGGCCTAGGTGGGCCCTCCTTTGCGGGTGCACCGAGGACTCCGACATCGACGACGGCATCGTTGAAGAGGACGGCGATGATGGTAATGTAAAAGGCGAGCCAAATTACTAATACCAGGTGAATTTTTTGTTTGTAGGTTGCTATTGGGGTTGACTGTACCTTGAGGCTAGGGACCGCTCGGGTGTATACCCAGGCTATATGGTTTTGTATGGTTGGGTTTGATAATTTGAGGCCAGCTCTGAGGATCAAACCCTGCTTCTTTGGTGTGTGTTATATAGTCTTTCTACGACCCTAACTTATGGATTTCCGCTCTATGGCAAGTTCCTTAAATGAAACTTACGAACCGTGAAATTTGATGGAACGTGGTACAAAACTTGATACCCATCTCCACCACCCAGTCATAACCAGTCATTTCGTTTAAATTCGTTGTAAAATATCAGGCACCCCAACGCCGTTCCATTTCCAGATTAATGTCAAACTATTCGTAAGTCTCGTATTGGGCTAATACCGCTGACTTGGTCATAAATAGATAAGTTATTCAACTACGAAGACTTTTGTTATCACTTCGCAAGTCTGCCAGTGAGACGTTCTATCAGCATAATATCATTGATTCAATCATAGGATATATACGCGATTAACAGCCGCGAACATTTGACAAGCCTCGTAACGCAGGGACATACCTGTACGTACGTCAATTGCTTATCGCCTAGTCTTACGACATTTGACAAAAAAAACTTCGAGGACGTCATCTTCAGTTCCGTAAATACCGTTTCTCGTTCCACACTACCCGCTTTAGTATCGGGGATTCAGAATTTTGGCTTTTGTAAAGGTAACTGGATCCACGGATTCTGAATTTTCTCTGCTCGAAAATATCCGAAAGGCCATGTGCTCTCCTAGAGTCGGAGTCGAAATCCGAGAACCAAAGCACA
Organism: Inosperma sp. D86; assembly: GCA_026262225.1. Taxonomy (NCBI): domain Eukaryota; kingdom Fungi; phylum Basidiomycota; class Agaricomycetes; order Agaricales; family Inocybaceae; genus Inosperma; species Inosperma sp. D86. Next base: position 4,735 of record JAIUJM010001123.1, on the reverse strand, counting down.
CCGAGGTTGGCCAATTCACGGATTCGATAGGTCTTGGTTCTGTGATTCGGATTCGAAGGCTCTCTATGTGAAAGACTTATTTTTGATTTCATGTAATCTATCCATTTCAACTAGTACTATTGCAAGTGTGGGTGTTGAACAAATGAAAATTGAAACATGAACCCCCCCGAAAAAGATGAATGGTACCAAAAAACCCTTGCTTTGGAATCGGCTGAACCAGGACACGTACAAGACGGATGACGGAGAGATGAATTCGAACGGATTGATGAAGGGAATCATCAGGGTCTTGACGATATCCAGGAAAAACAGTTGCTTTCCTTGCCTTCTTGAACAGGACCCGACCTCGTTGAAGTTCCGATATCATCAGAACCTTGGATGCGTACAAAACCTCACATAAAAAATGGAAACTTCTGACCGAAATTGCTACCCATCAAACACAATGTTCAGCTTTGTATGCAGTCCAACCTACAAAAAAACAATAAGAAAGAACACAAAATCGTCAGAATAAACATACCTTTATTTTCCAAATATCTATCCATTGCCGTAAACGCACACCTCCTAATTTCCCTCTCAAGCAACCACACATCATCACACTGAACGACGCCACAATCATGCAACACACAAATCGCATCAAGGAACCACGACCGACTGCTAAAGTCGGGGCACGACGCTGCTTGATTCGGTACGACCACCGTCTTAAACATCGGCAACAAGCTATCAGGACCCACGACTTCATCATACCCTCCTAGAAACGTAACATCTGCCAACATGAGGATGGCAACGACAAACGGAGATGAAATCACGTCCTTTTGAAAGTCGACTTCAAATTTCCATAGACAACCGATAGAGTCTGGTTCGACGACGTGAAATACTGTCCCGCTTGTTCCGATAGGACTAACAGCAGGGTTTGGAACGAAGAATGCCCAGTTCCAGGATTGTAGTTCACCTCGGTAGCTGAGAATGGCATAGAGGAGTCCTCCTTCGAGTTCTTGCTGATTGAGGGGTGGAGATTTGGCTGGCGTATCTGATGAGTCTTTCATAATAAAAATTCCCCGAGTTTCGCCTGTTTCGTGTCGGGGAAAGTGAGGACCAAAAAAAAAGATGAGATATCGGCTTTATCCGCAAATGGGGACCGGATCAAAAACAGGTTGCAAACCCTTTTTTGGTTAACGATGCAGCTACGTCAACAAATACCTTGCCGAATCCAATAAAGAAACAATGAATCTGTTATGCCAAAGATATTGCCGCCGTTGCTTCTGAATCACTTCTTGACTATTACTGACTACAGGCAGTTGTTCACATGCATATGACAGTTATAAAGGGAAATGAAGGGATAGTCTCCAAATGTATCTTCGCAACAGTTTTCCAGTCGTCGCAGCTTTCCTGGATCCGGACTACATTAGTTAAGTACTATCCAGTCCCTCCAAAAAATAGAACAGAGGTTCAGATGATGACGAGAAAAACTCTGCAGGTTTTTATAAGCCCATCCCTACCTATCCCTTGCGTGGATTCACCTTGTCGGTTTAATCCGGCAACAATATTCTCTATAGCCCATTGGTCAAACAGGTTAATTCGTCGATTATATCGATAAACACTAGTATGGCGGTGACCCCATCGCATACCTCAACGATGATGAGCAATTCTATCGATGGCCAAACTGCCGATATCCTCTGGATTGACTGGGATGGCGAAGGTGATCCAGAAAATCCAAAAAAGTATCTCATTCAAATTCCTAGCAATACATACTTATTTCCCGTATCTCAGCTGGCCACACCTCAAGAAATGGGCGGCTACGGTCATTGTTTCCTCATTCACTTTCATATCACCCGTCTCATCTAGCATGGTGGCCCCTGCTACCATGCAGATTGCACAAGAATTCGGAGTAACAAACAAAATGACTGAAGCGATGATAACAAGCGTGTTTATCCTTGGATATGGTAAGTGATTGAATAACGCAAATGACTTGATTTAAAATTTGCGATCATCTGGTAGTCATTGGTCCTTTGGTAATCTTCCTACAGCAAGTCATCCGGACATTTTGACGAATGCCAAGCTTCATAGATTTTCGGACCACTGAGCGAAATTTACGGTCGTTCGAAAATTTTACAATCCGCCAATTTATTTTATCTGGCATGGAATACTGCCTGTTCTTTCGCTCGGAATGAGCATCAACTCATCGCCTTCCGCCTATTGGCCGGAATAGGGGGAGGCGCACCTCTGGCTGTACGTACCTAAGCGGTTTCCTGTTCGATTGGGAGTCCACACATTTCAATGCACAGATTGGGGGTGCCGTGCTTGGCGACATTTGGCCCCTTGAGAAGAGAGGCGGGGCAATCGCAATATATTCTCTTGCACCGTTTCTAGGGCCTGTGATAGCGCCTATATGTGGTGGATGGTAAGTTTCTATTTGGTATATCCCGTACGTTCTTACTTTCTCCCTAGGCTTGCAGAAAGATCAACGTGGAGATGGGTAGTAAGTCGACTCATTCAGTTCCTCTATCTTCTGTTGACTCATTCGAATGCGAAGTTTTGGTCCACTAGCATAGTCGGCGTGATCATTCAAACTGCTGGTTTCGTTTTCCTCCGTGAAAGTAACTTTGCATTTTTTATTATATGTATGTTGATGCAGAAGATCACTAGCATTTGCTCCATACCTCCTTGAAGGCAAAGCAAGTCGAATACAGAAATCTATAGATCTGGACATTGAAAACGTGTCAAAGCATAAACGTGTTCAGTCTATACACACTGACCTGATGAAACGATCGTAGGTCCTGACATTTCACTCTTGCAAAAATACCAATTTGTTTCCTAGGTGGAAGCAGATATTCACCACGGCTTTAACAAGACCATATGTCATGTTTATACAGGAACCGATCATGCAAGTTCTTGGTATCTGTATGGCGTTGGCATACGGGCTAATTTATCGTTCGTTTATTCAATTTTGACAATGCTCTCATTGACTCATTTTGGTAGTTTATATAACCACGATTCCAAGGATCTCTACGAAGATTTACCACGAAACAATCGGTATTTCAGGATTGCATTACATTGCACTTGGGATGGGCGTAATATTTGCATGTCAAATGAACGTTTTGTTTGCAGATAAAGTATATACCTATCTCAAAGACAAGAACGGCGGAAAAGGTGAACCTGAGTTTAGACTACCCATGATGGTTCCAGGGAGTCTGCTTGTACCCTTGGGGTTGTTCTTGAGTGGCTGGTCTGCCGAGGCGGGTTTACATTGGATTTTAAATGATATTGTACGTAATCCAGCTTCTTAGCATGAATTTGATTCCATCTCCCACATAGGGCTTAGCGTGCGTTGGTGCAGGTGTTATATTTATTTACCAGTCAGTTCAAGTGTATATTGTGGACTCGTATACGCTTCACACTGCCTCGGGTGCGACAGGTGCATTTCTACACAAGACTGGGTCACTCACTTGATATTATAGCCCTGGCGGTTCTGGTCACTCTTCGTTCGTGTACAGGCTTTACTTTCCCCTTGTTTGCACCCGCATTGTATGAGCATCTTGGCTACGGAAAAGGAGACACGATTCTTGCATTGTTTGCCATATCAATAAGTTGGCCTGCGTAAGGCTACATGTTTTTTTTTCTTTCACTGGCTGACTCCACTTTTGCTGCTAAACCAGCCCAATTCTATTCTGGAAGTATGGAAAGGCAATACGAATGAAAAGCAAGTATTCGCAGCACCAGAAAATGCCAGCACAGACATAGAAAGAGATTGGAAGCGGAAGGAAGTAATTAAAGGCTATCGCCACTCCATAGTAGTGTTTATGTTTTCTTATCGATATACAAATTTAACGTGCTTATAGAACGTTCCTCACATCAAATAGAGCTCACCAAGGTATCTATATGTGGTTGGCTAGTTGACAGCCAAAACCGAGAACCCTTGCTTAGTATCACTAAGTACCCCCAAATGAGCTTTGATACGACTTGAGTTAAACACCTCATATACCTGCATCATTAGAATTATGGTGGAAATTGTGCACCTGGATTGCTGCCTGATGCGAGGATGACGAGCTTGAAAATAAACCAACCTGCAGTCAGCAGTAGCTGATGCCAAGCGTTATATTATTATCTCTAAGTTGATCAATGGAGGATACGACTCATGAATGATTATAGAGGGGTAGGAAAATGGGATGAAATTAAGGTATTGGAAGACAAAAAACATTCCCTGATACTGACTCTAATTCCTGACTCCTGCTCCAGTAATATCTCAAGGCAAATGACATACTATGGAATAGTCCATCAAGAAAACTGCAAACTCTTTAGAACATATTTGGGGGTCTTTGGAATCTTCCAAAGACCTCCAAAGACCAAAGACATTGCCGTTCTTCCGATGCAGAATCGGCTGATTAGAATATTGATGTATGATGAAGTCTACGGTACTTGGGGCTTCCTTTCGACGAGGATCTGTTAAATGTGAAAGTTTTGAAGGGAATTCCAACTCGGATAAAGCTGGGATTTGGAGTGACCGCCAGTTCTTGCCATGCGGCATTCAAGTTGGAGTGGTCATAGGCCAAACCCGACTTGATCCGACCTTTGTATCCATCTCTTTACCAAGTTCTTCACCAAACAATTCTCATGGGAAGAGGCAGGAAGAGGCATGATTCAGAAAGATGCATATGATGAAGATGCATTGATATTTGTTAACGGGCCACGGCCCGGCTATCAATCCACTATATGTAACGCCATTTTTCAGTCAAGTAATTTT
>JAIUJM010001122.1:0-10362 GCA_026262225.1 Inosperma sp. D86 | reverse complement strand
CCTCATTACCGATAACGGCGGACGTATTGTTGAATTGGATGAGCCGAAGTTGACCCATATTTTGATTGACAAACGCGACGACAGCCGACGGCTTGAGTTGATGAAACGAACCTCGAAGTTGGTTTCACAGCACTTCTATTGAATTCTGCTTGCTCATCAACCAATATCCCTAGACCAAAGAGACGGCGGCTGATTATTTCGGAATTTATTCACGCTTCCTTGGAGGAGGGTACACTTCTTGATGAAGAAGGTAAGTCTTCGTTGATTCAATTCTTGGCGTCCACAATTGAAATCTGGTGATAGAATTTGCTCCGTGATTACGTTTTGGTATCAGAATACAAGTTGGGTTACATATGCATGTATTTGTAAAACTACAATGAATAAGCAATGGACACGTTTTTGAGATCTGTCTTGGAAGAAGAATATAAAGGACTTGCCCATCCCTGATATAAATTTTAAGTTTCATCTAGCCCTTCCTCTTGGAATGTCTTCAGGTCATTCCGTAACATATACCACGAATTATATATAGTTCGGAACATAGACTTGCTGTAAACTAGGAGATAAGCACTCCGGTTTAATCCAGGCTCAGGTGTTAAGTCTTTGAGTAAGGTAAGCAGGCGTATCAATATCGAATCGCAAGATTTTTTTCGCCGTGTTGGTTCTCATATGACCATGCAGCCATTCGAATTCAAAGCAGCCAGAAGAAAACGAGATAACATGGCCTTCATAAAAGGAAAATAAAGACAATCCAAATATCTTTCGGGTAGTGAGTCCCAGCGATCGGAATATTTGAGAGAGGTATTGTTCAACGGCGAACACGTTCGTAAAACGGATGTTATGTTCTAAACAAGGAGTCTGAGGAGGCCTAACAAATTGGCGTGTTTCAAAGCCGTCAACTTCGTCATAATCGGAAAGGGTGATGCTTGCATAGACATCGATCGACAATACTCGGGAGAGCGGTTAAATCCGAAGGTCGAGGACGTTTACCTTTGTTGAGATGTGTATATGGTTATGCCATTTATGTCCGTTTTCTCACAGTAACAAATATTGTTTCTTTTCCGTTCTCTCTCCACTACTCGATTCTATGCTATTGATATATCAGCGGGACTCTATACATGATGGCCTCTCATTCTACAAGGATGGTGTTCAACCCAAGTCCAACGATGTAGTGGAAGTTGCGGGCTGGGTCCAGAGAAAAGGTTCTATGAAAAAGCAGTAAGGCTTACCGCCAAGGATTCGGTTCTTGTATTTAATTTCCCTATTTACAGATAAAATTTCCATGCAACAGAAGCACGATGGGCCACTGAAGAATACGAGATAGCAAATGCCGGAACAATCAGAGTTACAAATTTGGATGAAGATATCTCTGTCCACCCAGCTTACAGTGAACACCCAAAAGAAGGGGAGCTGGCGGAATATAGACGAGATGAGAGGCCCTACGTCGACAATTGATGTCAACGATAACTGATTTTTTTCTCTTTGAAGCCAACTCCGATGATGCTGGGATAGCGGCATTATATTTGTGTAAGTCGATGATGGCTTAGAAGGCTGTTTCCTGAGAGGAAGATTGGAGGACTATACAACTTCTGAAGACACTGGCAAGCGGCCGGTGGTTTTTCTCTATCTTTGTGTTCTTCAAAAGTTTCAGACTCATTAGCTTTGGTAAAAAATAGGATGCGGTGATGGGTGATACGGACCACGCAACATATTATGACGAGAAGATCTTCAGTCATCTGTAGGTAACATTGTGGATGACGCTGAAACACATTTGACTCCAGGTTTTTCTCCTTGGATACATTCAACAAGAAACAATTTTAACCCAAACCGCGGAGGAACGAAAAAGACATAAAGGACAGGTATGTTTCTATCACGGGGCTGTCATTGTTTACAAGTTTGTTTTAGTTTTGTTGAATTGAAGGTGTCGTTACCGATCACGGCGGACGTTTGTTGAATTGAACGAGCCGAAGCTGACCCATATCTTAATTGACCAACACGACGACAGCCGACGGCTTGACCTGATGAAAATTCCCTCCAAGTCGGTGCATTGAATTCCGTCCATATATATCTTTACTTATCAACAGACCTGGTTCATCATTCAAAGTTTGCCCAGTGGAGGTACACTTGTTGATTTAATTCTTAATGTCCACGTTGAAGTCTGGTGCTTTGCTCCTTGATTTACGTGTGCTGCCAGAATACAAGTCGATGTACATGTAAAAATACAATGGATTATGTGTTGTGATGTTATAGTCGGAGTTTTGAGATGCAATGCCTCTTTGAGAACTCCAATCCGGCAACACGTCCTTTCCTGACATAACGCTCTTACTCCACGGCTTATCCCTCCTTCCCTAGTTCCCCCTTGCGGCTCTTTCACTACGGGGCCACGTTCTGCCAGGGAACGTGGTTGGGTTTGTTTAATTTCCAATTTTTTGACGGGTTTGCGGCAAGACCAACGACAGACACCACGACTTTTTTATTTCAATAACCTTGTTTTTAAAATCCCGTTTACCAGAAATTATGACAGACCAACAAGTGTCCCCCATCTCTCAACTGCTGTACACCCTTGGAATTACGCGTGAGGACCTCCTAAAGCGCAGTGACCAGATGCGCCAGTTTCTTACAACCGACGACCCAACGTCTTCACGCGTTTTTGACCGTGATACCAGCAGCAGACCACGTTCAGGGTCGGATTTACAGTCCAATGTGAGATCGGTGAGCTCGACTCAGTCACTGGCGCGTTCGTTGTCTCGTGCTAGTTCGAGCTCCATTCGCGACTGTACTCCCCCAACAACACCAGTCAAGACCGAGCCACATGAAAATATCCTGCTTCCACATCGACGTATGGATAGTATGGAAATGGTAATAGAGAGACAGAGAAGGCAGAGGAAAAGTCGCAGAGACCGTGAACGCGAAACAAGCAAGAATAGGCCACATCCGCCTTCTCCCTCACCCAGTAACGCGTCTCAATCTGGCTCTCGTCATGATTCTGTGCCTCAATTCCGTGATGAATGCAATGCATACAGGAATACAATTTTTCAGAGTGCACCTGAAGAGGTGAGTTGACGCGTTGCATTTTTGTTGCTAAAAACGATCTAATTGTTACTTCTATTTTTCAGAGCCCCATCACTCCTCAGAAAAACAAATATTACAGGGAACACACTAACCTGGCCATAAAGCCACAATCATATAATGTGATTATTTTGATAATTTTAAAAACTATAAGTGCTCACTTATTTCGTGCAGGATGGATCTGAGACGCCAACGCCAAAACGTGCAGAGCCTCAGCCGATTGCACAAAATCAAGCCGCACCCCAGTATTACACATATCCTGCGTACGCGGGGTATCCACATTATCTGCCGATGGCCTACCGGGCTCTACAGGGTAGTTCGTCTGCAATCCCTGTCACACCGCAAGCACAACGTATTCAGATTAACCTCCCTCCCGGACCTCCTCCCCCAAGTAAATTCGTTTTTTCGCCTTTACCATCCTCTTCTCCTCCTCCACCTGCTTCTTCGCCCTTATCTTCTCCTGCCCGACGTATTGTAAATCTAGTGTCATCACCAGGTCCCATGGGTCCTGATCCTCGAGACGAGGAATACGACGACTTGCCCTATAAACTACCGCCTGGGCCCTATTTAACCACAAAACCAGATCTTTCGTATGCGGCACTCATTGGCCGAGCCATCTTGTCTTCACCCGAACACCGTCTCACACTCCAGGAAATTTATGATTGGATCACGATTGTCTATCCATATTATAAACGAGGAGAAACGACCTGGATGAATAGCATTCGCCATGTTTTGAGTACGACCGTGGTTTTTCGCAAAGTTCCCCGTGACCGCTCGGTCGGCAGAACGCTTTGGGCCATTTATGATGAGGATTTAGAGTGTTTTAAGGATGGTGGATTCAAGAAACAATTTTGTAAAGATTACATCAACAGCAGTGACAACAGGGATAAGGGGAAGAGTAAAGCAAGGAAACGTGCTGAAGATGAAGATGGGGATAGAAGAGCAAAGAAGCCCCGAAAAGAGCAATTGGCTTCAGGCGATTCGGCCGTTGTCCACTCCTCATTCCTTGCATGGAACAATCTTGGGCATCCATTTTTCCCTCCTAGACCCACCACTCACCTTCAACCCTACTATCAGGGTGTACCACCACCACCGCCGCCGCAACACCAAATATTCCCCACCATGCCTGCAGAAGTCATATTCCCGCCATTACCACCTTCTGCAGCTCTCAACAGAATCATGGCTGGTCATTGTATTAACATTGTATCAGAAGATTCTAGTGCCACGGAGAGTACTGCGTCCAGCCCGCCTACGACGCTAAGCCGACCATCTCCTGTCCCTCCGTCCCTTTCTTCAGCTACATCGACATCTTCTGTTCCCGAACTTACTCCTCACCGAAACTCATCTAGTCCTCCCTCATCTATGCCTGCTACGAGCGACCTGGATGTTGACATGCATGTCGTGCATCAGCCAAGTGGAGCCAACAGTGCTTACCGGTCGATATATTCTGCAGTTACTGCTGACCCCAAGGAAGAAGAGAATTTAGAATCGAATTCATCGGCAGACGTTGACGCTGATGCCGATGCAATCTTTAATACTACACTCCTTGGGCCTGTCAAGTTTTGGCAAGACCTGCCGAAGGCATCTGATGCTCTACAGCCTGGTCTTGACATGTTGAATTTTATTGATGACTCAAATCAGGAAAATTCTTCGAAAGAGAAAACAAACGAAGATGTTCGCCCACAAAGGGTCAGTCTTTCTGTAGTTTTTCTTAATGATGATGGATTTAAGCGGATGTTTATCAGGTCCCTCCTGTACCAACTTCCCCTACTCTCAACCTACGCGCCATGCAATCCAAGTCAGACGGTTCTTGTCGGTCAATCACCCCACTTTGCCCGATGGTTCCACCTTCAACCCCTCCCCGAAGCACACACAAAGTTTCTTCCATTCGTACGCCCCTCTCACATAAAGGCTTGCATATGAGCCCTTCTCCCAGCCTGGCCCACTATAAATCCCACTTGGATCCTCCACCTGTTGTCGGCGGTGGTGTCGCACCTTTATCCGTTTCCCACAATACCGCTCCAGAGGACGAGACAGTGGACCCTCATCGAACTCCTCGAAAACGGGCTAATATTACGACCGCGCCAAGTATCTTTGGGAACCCTATAACACCCAAGAAACTCCTCTTCCCGCCTGCGAGCGATTCGCCTTTCCGAACGCCTGGTAGTTCGCCGTTCAAGACTAGGATATTTGATCCTCACGACCCCAGGGTGTTACTTGATGAAGAACTGAATAGGATGAATACCTATAGTGATAGCCCTGCTGGGTTGTTTGGGAAGGATCGTCTGTTATATGATAGTCCAGGAATTGAGGGGTTTAAATGGTGGTGACTTTCCTCATTCGTTAGAAAAGAGTTATTTGTACTGTTGTTTTCTTTGTCTTTGCTGTGCGGCCTCATTCTTCGCTCGTCACCTGTTTTCTCTTTTGTTTCATGACCCTACCTACCATGCATCATTGACAAACGACTGATTTCAATCATTTATTCTTTTTATTACTCTCCAATTTGATTATTTTTTTCTCGCAGCTGGCTCGAGTGCTTTGCATGAACTCCGTTTAAAGCTTCTTTGTTCTCCACCTGACAATTTTTGCCATCATCTAAAATGCATAAATTAGTTTCTTTTCTCTCTCTCTGAAGTCCATCACCTTTTCTGGGCTCCGTTGTTTCCAGTATCCTGTACATTATAAATGCATGGTGTCATGATCAGTCTGTCGATACGTAGTACCAATGTCACCCGTCTGTTTAAAGTCGTTTCGTTTCTCATGATCAAACTTGAGCTTGAGGCCTTACTTCCCATTATTTTCACTTGCAGCCTTGGAGTAAATCTACGTCTGATATGGGAGTTTCAAATCGCAACCATGACATTTATTTACAGATCACTATCAAGTCAAACTTCTCTGAGATACAGCAAGCCAGACGGCTGCAGTCACCTCTTCATTAAGAGTCCGCCCGCTAATGGCAATGAAATCCTCACAACTAAGTATCCGATCCTTTCATAGATTTGGCAATGAGTGTCAGGCCGTTTAGATCATTTTCTGGAAGAGAGATACTCGGTGGCGGCTCCGTTGTCCAACCGAACGTGCCTCCTTTTCTATACTCTATCTGCCCAATTGGCATGCACGAATCAAAGTCAATTATCACGGCATCTCCAGTATAATATTACCAAGCGTGATATTGGGAGGGTTGATGTCATTATGAACCAGACCAAGGGTCTCGTGCAGGAAGCGTAAACCGTTCGAAATACTGGCAAGGATTGCGGCAGAATCTAAGGTGCGATCTCCGTTCCAAACTGAGTCCTGGAACGATCGTGGATATTTCCTCAAACACATGGCCGTAAAGGTAATCACCGCTGCGAACACATCCATAATATTCGGATGAGGGTGCTTCTTCGGGAGCTCAGCGATTTTTAACTTCTTCGACCATATCGTCGCCTGGTGTGAGACCACGAAGTTCTCGCTGACCATGTGCGTCGTCGCTTCCGGGAGAAATATTTCTGGGCGTTTGAGATAAGAGTCGTGGATCAATGGGGGTGATTCGGTGAAAGAAGCAGCCCAACATCACATGAAAATCCAAGGGGATTGGTGTAGTGGCAGGGAGACTTCGAGGTCAACTGAATTAACCCTTGCAGTGTTTGGCTTGAAAATAGTTAGCACCTTCCTTCAATACAGTAACGGTATGGTCGAAGGAGGTGGGATCCCATGCTTCGTAGCTTTTAATGAGTTCTCGCATACTACTTCAAATATTTTCCGAAAACAAAAAGGTAAGTCAACGGAAAGGATCTTATACACACCGCACCTAACAAAATAAGGGCCGATTCATGAGTGATGACAAATTAAACAATTACTGTATTAAAAAAGCTTTCATAAAACGATATAATCTCTAGAGTATGTCCTATGAAACTGGAAGGTAAATTGCGTCAGTCAACAGTAAAGGAGGGACAAAGAAAAGAAATTATCAGCTGGCTGTTCTTAGTTTTTGTGAATAAATTTCCCCAATGCCTCAAGGCTCCGGATTGGGTGTGAAGATTCATCTCGGGAGAAAAATACGAGAGAAAGTAGACTCACCGAAGGCGAGCATTACAATATATATCAGTATTTGCCCTGCAGAGAAGTGTCAGCGTGGTCGAAGTGGAGTGAAAAATTTAAATCAGGAATGCACTGTTTGGCTGTCGTGCTTTACCGATCGTCAAAGCATCAAGCTAAGACTGGGGCGGCGAAGATATCATCAGGTAAATAGAATGTGCGCTTTGACTCACCATGTAACGTCCGAGTCAAAAATGAAAAATTGAGAAAGGAATGAAGAAGGGCGTGTGAATATGCTTGGTCAGCCAATCATTTTCGGCCGCTTTCACACCTGGCAGTCTCACCAATCACCACCACGGTTGTACCAGCACAACTTCTAAAATTTAGGTATAATGTCTCCTCCGGGCTCACCCAGGTTGGTTGACTCCTATACAGTTCCGAAGGATATCCTGCAGGAGTTCCATGAACTTGCAGAAGAGGAAGATATCGACCCCTTCGCCGAGACAGCGTCAAAACGACAGATTGCTTCGCGACAATCGGACTATCATAATCGTCGCTTCAACCGTGTAGCCGTCGAGAGTGCGGATGCATTTAAGGAGACGGAGGATGGTAAGGAAGTGGAAGGAGGCTACAAGGATGCCATGAGACTGGCGAGATTGGAGCAGGAAGAACAGCGCGTGCGGCGAGCGATAGAGGAAAAACAGAGGAGGAAGCAAGAAGAGGATGACATGATGATGGACCTGGACAGGACACCTCCACGCGAGGAGATCGAGGCTGCAGAGAGAGAGCTTGCTGCCGCTGCTGCTGCTGCGGGAACGAAAGTCGAAAAGGGCACAAAACGAAAACGGCGATGGGACGTCGAGGACGGCAACGACGAGAACATCGACCCCAACAGAAAAGAGAAGTCAGACCAGGAAGGTGTTGCGGCAAAGAAACGACGTTCTCGATGGGATGCTGCACCCACGGAGGCTGCTGTTACCCCTGCTGAGCATACTAAACGTTCTCGCTGGGATCAGACTCCTGCACCAGCCCCTGACGGTCCTCTTATTCCTATAATCATGAACACCCCAGGTCTTCACCAAGACGATAAACATAATCGTTATCTGACAGATGAAGAACTGGACGCGGTCCTTCCGCCGACAGGTTACGCAATCGTTACTCCCCCTCCTGGCTATGCACCTTCAGTTGCTCCACGGAAGCTTTTGGCGACTCCAATTACCGAAGTTGGAGGCTTCCAAATTCAGGAGAGCTCTGATGCTGCTGCCATTGCCGCAGCTGCTGGTCTCGCGCCTGAACTACCCACCGAGATTCCTGGTGTTGGCAACTTGGCATTCTTCAAACAAGAAGACGCGCAATATTTTGCAAAGATCATGAAGGAGGAGGATGAAACACTGCTGACCGTTGACGAGATGAAGGAGAGGAAGATCATGCGCCTTCTTTTGAAGATCAAGAATGGCACACCTCCAGTGCGCAAGACAGCGCTCCGTCAGATCACAGACAAGGCTCGTGAATTTGGAGCAGGACCACTTTTCGATAAAATCCTTCCACTTCTCATGGAACGTTCGCTTGAAGACCAAGAACGACATTTGCTCGTCAAGGTCATCGACCGTGTCCTGTACAAATTGGACGATTTGGTCCGTCCTTACGTTCACAAAATTCTCGTTGTCATCGAGCCGCTTCTCATTGACGAAGATTACTACGCACGTGTTGAAGGTCGTGAAATTATCTCCAATCTCTCCAAGGCAGCTGGCTTGGCTCATATGATTTCGACCATGCGACCCGACATTGATCATGCCGATGAATATGTGCGGAATACCACAGCCCGTGCGTTCTCTGTTGTAGCTTCAGCACTTGGCATTCCGGCTCTCCTTCCTTTCCTCAAGGCAGTTTGTCGGTCGAAAAAGTCATGGCAGGCAAGGCACACCGGGATTCGTATTGTCCAACAGATTGCAATTATGATGGGTTGTGCTGTTCTTCCACATCTACGCAACCTGGTCGATTGTATTGCGCATGGGTTGTCTGATGAGCAACAAAAAGTGCGAACGATGACTGCCCTGGGTTTGGCTGCCCTCGCGGAAGCTGCTGCACCATATGGTATAGAGTCGTTTGATAATGTGTTGAAAACACATTTGGTCGGTATACGTCAGCATCGTGGAAAGGGACTGGCTGCATTTTTGAAGGCAATTGGTTTCATCATTCCTCTTATGGACCCTGAATATGCGTCCTATTACACGAAGGAAGTCACTGTGATCCTGATTCGTGAATTCCAAACATCGGATGAAGAAATGAAAAAAATCGTTCTGAAAGTGGTCAAGCAATGCGCTGCTACTGAGGGTGTGACGGCGCAGTACATCAAACACGATATTCTGCCAGACTTCTTCAAAGCGTTCTGGGTCCGTCGAATGGCTCTTGATCGCCGGAACTACAAGCAAGTTGTTGAAACGACTGTCGAACTTGCGCAAAAAGCTGGTGCTTCTGAAATCACTGCCAGGATTGTGAATGAGCTGAAGGACGAGGCCGAACCTTACAGGAAGATGGTAATGGAAACGATCACGAAGGTGGTTGCGACATTGGGTGCATCTGACATCGACGAGAGACTGGAAGTTCGATTGGTGGATGGGATCATCTATTCCTTCCAAGAACAGACGACGGAAGACCAAGTGATGCTCGATGGATTTGGTACTGTCGTTAATGCCCTTGGCATTCGCGTGAAGCCCTATCTTACCCAGATTGTTTCTACTATCCTCTGGCGATTGAACAACAAGAGTGCGAAGGTTCGTCAGCAAGCAGCAGATTTGACGACACGGTTGGCTATTGTAATCAAGCAATGTGGTGAAGATCAACTTCTGAACAAGCTTGGATTGGTTTTGTTCGAACAGTTGGGAGAGGAGTATCCGGATACACTTGGTAGTATCATTGGTGCATTGGGTGCAATTGCTAATGTTGTTGGCATGACTCAGATGAATCCACCGGTCAAAGATTTATGTGAGTTTGCATATTTTTTCATTCCTGGCAATATTTCTAACCACATTTGTTTCGTAGTGCCTCGTATGACGCCTATTCTCAGGAACAGGCACGAAAAAGTACAGGAAGCGTCCATCAACTTGATTGGTCGTATTGCGGATCGTGGTGCAGAATTTGTCCCAGCTCGTGAATGGATGCGTATCTGCTTTGAACTTCTCGACCTTTTGAAGGCTCACAAAAAAGGTATTCGTCGAGCTGCTGTCAACTCATTTGGCTATATTGCCAAGAGTTTGGGACCTCAGGACGTTCTTC
>JAIUJM010001121.1:0-10363 GCA_026262225.1 Inosperma sp. D86 | reverse complement strand
CAGACGAAACGAACCTTGTTTGGGATCGTCTGGAGTTGCATATTGACGGTGATCATTTGCGCATGGACCGCGGTCCATCCAAACGTTCCACCGCGAGGAAAATGGCACGCTCTGTGGAATCGACTTTTGCTTATGTTCTGGATGATTGTAACACCAGAGTTGGTGCTGGCATGGGCAGTAAGACAACTGTTTGCTGCAAAGGACATAAGGGATGCCTATAACCATAGTCGCGAGAGTAAAAAAATTCAGAAATTTGGTGATGGGACAAAACTTGTGGCTAACATTCAAATAGGAATCATAGGGAACACTCGGAGGTGGATAAGATGGACTTTGGTTCAAGGACATCTACTTGGCATGGGAGGTTTTACGCTTATCGATCCCGAGCTCAAAGGGGCGGATTCTCAAGATCAGAATGGTCGAGTGCTCACCAACAACAAATTCGAGGAACTAATCCGAAATCCCGAATTTGAATTCCCCGACGTAACGGAGGCGGACATACAAGATCGATCGAAAGGCGATGTGTTATTCAAGGTCATCGCGATTCTGCAAACGACGTGGTTTATTATTCAATGTATCGCACGAGGCCAGCGACGATTAGGACTCACTGAATTAGAGCTTGTCACATTGGCCCTGGCTAGTCTAAATGCGGTGACGTTTGCGATCTGGTGGCATAAGCCGCTTGGGGTCCGGGAACCTGTGAGGATATACTTGAGGATAGAAACACGAGAGATTCAGATTGACGACGCATCTCAATGGGTGTGTGTCGTGGATTATTTGTTTAAAACGTGATTAAATATATTTATAGGTGGATGGTCGTCTGTCGTTTCGTGATATCCTCTCAAAGGGTTGGAAAGACGTCAAGAGTGCAACATCTGATATCGTCGACTTCGTTCTAAATCCTTGCGAAGAAGGACTCATCTATGTACTCCTGGCATTGTTCGTCTTCGTCCCCGTTGTCCTCTTTTACATCGTCACGTTCCCCATCTTTGTGCTCTTCCCTTTGGGCATCGTCTTGCTTCTCCAGATTATCGAAACAGAGCCTGCCACTCAAAACCCAACACAAAGCCGCGGTTTGCTTGCTGCTCGAATAGTTGCATTCCTACAAACTTTCCGCTACTCGTTGAGTTCTGCGGTCACCAGATTTGTTGGAACGAGGTTGAACAAGATTTTTCATGAGAATATACAAGTCCCCATCGTAACCTTTTTCTTCGATTGGTGCTTCCTCCTGCCTTTTCTCTTCATTTTTCTATTCCTCGTCGTCATCTTCCTCACTCCCTTCCTCACTATCCTCTTCCTCGTTTCATTCATCTTCACCTCCGTTTTCGGCATTGTCACGACAAGCAATGTTCGTTCTGGTGCCCCTCACGTTCCGTCCTTCTACGCTCCGACAACCAAGAGCGACCGTTGGTCCCGCATGGTCGTCTTCGCTTTATTCGGTGCCATTTTCGGAAGTATTCACTGCATCGGCTGGTACTTTAATTACCCCACCAATGTAGAGCGGACCCTCTGGCGAGCAACGTCCCTCACAATCACCGTCATTCCTCTCATCATCGCACCAATCGATTTCCTCCTGACCACTCGACTCCGCACCCACAACATCAATTCTTGTTCAAGGTTTGAACGAATAGTCCTCTTGATTTTGGACCTCTTTATGACTATCCTTCTCTTCGTCTACGTTCCCGTTCGTCTATCCCTCATCGTACAAGCGCTTGTCTTGCTGCGAAAACAGCCGCTAAATGCCTTTGTCGCTCTGGATTGGACAAAGTATATACCTCATCTCTTTTCTCAGTGATCATGATCGCCTACTTGGTCGTTCTTTCTACCTTGACGCATATACTAACTTTTGTATGGAACTGTACACGTGTACGTATTGATATATATTCGCAACATCCATAACAACAGAATGCGGACGACTCGGATCACCTGATTCAGAAAAATGGTCGGTAGAAAACCGTGTACATACACTTGGACCAAAATGACTCTGCTAACTACGATATTTATTCGAATCTGCTGCAGCTCCAAGTCTTCCTGTCGTTGCGTCACAGAACCTCGGAAAATGCTAAGGATCTGACATCAGTATTTTTTCATTCGCCAACGTTATAGGGTATCACGACTAGCAAGGACGGATAATTTACTAACAAACAAGTATTACGGTTGTGTGTCGATGTGGGAGAAACAACGTCAAATGAGCCTTTTCCATTAGGAGTGTTAAATGACGATCGACGGGACTCAGAGGCGGTTGTCACTATCATGTTAGGACCGAGTAAGGCGATATCGAACATTCGAAATTCCGATCCATATAAAAACCAGCATCCGTCGGAACAAGCCCATAAGACCGAGTGAACAACTTCATAGCTTGCTTAATAAGACTTTCCATTCTGCAAGCCACATAACTTTGAAGTTCCGGAACAATGTGTGATGAATATGAGCTTAGTGACAATCGTCCTTAATTTTTTTGAAAATGAACGTAAAACTGTTGATGGAGCACAGAAACGAGTAAACAGTGCTGCATTGGTTCCAGACTGAATGCCCATATTGAATGTATTTGGTAAGTAAAAAGCTTTCAACGCTATCAACTGGATTCGGAAACACATGAAAAAGATATATAAGGAATGACAGGACAATACATACGTTATCTTTCCCATCTAAAAACCACCATGTTTGTCTACTTCATATTCTCCGTCCTTTCAGCATACATTGGCGCTCCTACGATTTTCGACTTGGCAGCTCGAGATGATCCAGAATCCTGCAAGAGTCAGTTAAAACGAACCTTGTTTGGGATCGTCTGGAGTTGTCTCTCAACCACTATCCTGTGTGCATGGACAGCCATTCATCCGAACGTTCCACCACGAAGCAAATGGCAAGCCCGATGGAATCGACTTCGTTTAATGTTCTGGATGATCGTAGCGCCAGAGTTGGTCCTCGCTTGGGCGGTTCGGCAACAGTTTGCTGCAAAGGATATCAGCCAGCAACGACTAAGACTCACAGAATTGGAGCTGGTTACGCTTGCCCTGGCCAGTCTAAATGTGGTGACATTCGGGATCTGGTGGCATAAGCCGCTTGGGGTGCGGGAACCTGTGAGGATATACTTGAGGATAGAAACACGAGAGATTTAAATTGACGACGGGTGTGTGTTGTGGATTATTTGTTTATATAATAGCTGGATGGTCATCTGTCATTTCGTGACATCCTCTCGAAGGGTTGGAAAGACGTCAAGAGTGCAACATCTGATTTCGTCGACTTCGTTTTAAATCCTTGCGATGAAGGACTCATCTATGCCCTCCTGGCATGGTTCATCTTCATCCCTGTGATAGAACACGTTCACCAAAATGACTCAGCCACGGGCCCCTAGTATAGTTTTGTGTGAAATAGGATGAATCCTATCTTTCTTGTCGTATTCAATTGTCTGACCTTCTAGTATTAGTAAGAGGAATTGATCTTCAAATCGGTACAATCCAATCTGAGTTAAAATTTTATATAACCAATTCAGTATCAATAATCAGTCACCAGATTATCACAAAAAAAAAATTCGTAAAATCCAAGCCACAGCGAAAAAAAAAAAAGAAACTTAGTTACACACTCCATTCCAACATAGCTGCCCGAAAGGACACGCTTTACCACACCTACCACAGTTGTTGCTGTCTGTATTGATATCAAGGCACTTTCCCGAGCACGACGTAGCCCACGGCACACAAACACACTGAGAGTTTTCGCACCTCTCAGCAAATATACCGCATGGATTGTTACATTTTCCACAGTTGAGGGCGTCTTGCGAGAGAAGGGTGCAAAAGTTTCCGCACATGGTGCGTGGGGCGTCGCACGTATTGATGCAAAGTCCGTTGGAACACTTTTGCTGCTGTCCGCATTTGACGTCGCACCGTCCACAATTGTTAGGGTCGGACGAGATGGTTGTGCATGTAGAGCCACATACAATGCTGGGAGCGTTGCATTTCCTCGGGTCTTTCAGGGGAGGCGTAAATCTGGAATTGGTATGCGTTGCCGAGATCAGAATTAGTAGGACTGCTACGATACTGATTTTGAACATGCTGTAGCTCAGAGTCCACGTCTTCGTTGTCGCTGCGTATTATAGTCTCGGAAATAGATTTACAAAGTTCAAAACAGAGATTTGGCAATTCTAAAGATTGGAGGTCAGTATTTGACGTTCACATTGAAAATAAAAATGAAAATATGGCGTATAGCCTTCGTACAGAAGCAGTGAGAACTGGATAACCCTCACATGCAAGGGCAATGCAAGAGCAGCCTGGAAATTTGATGTTACAGCAAGGACAAACAACTCACCAATAACAAGCACGGTTGTGCATGTTGAGAAGCAACACCAAGTGAGCCTTTTATAAGCATAAATTCAGACTTCGTCCACAACTACATGCAGACTCGGACAAACCCAATGGTATAAAACCTGTGCTTGATAGGCAAGTTATTTGTATAGGAGTTTTGGAGTTTGTTTGGGGTTCAAACGTTCACACCCCGTTCCCTTCCTCAAACGGAAATATAGGTGACGGCCGCACAGCACATACTGTTATCCCAAATCACCGCTCCTTATCTTCGAGGTCCTCCCGGTGTCCACTTATGCGAATGCAGTACAATTGCCTCCTGGCCCGTTCCTGTACCTCACTGACTCGATCCAGATTGGAATATTGGAGTACCATCGGGGAATTTTTCATGAAACCGTATTCGGAGACATTCATTGTGTTCTGAGTTGGCCTTCACACCTTAATAAGTCGTGTGGCATGTGGAATTTAGAGTGCGTACACCAAATGGAGATGGACACGAGTAGACCCATTTGCATGAGTCGAACTCAGGTGGCTTGCCCACGATATCCGAAATTCCAACTGAAGATGATGCTTATTTGTGACAAAGCAACGAAGACCAGAAATACCTGGTCATTCGTACAGGGTTTCAGGTGAATGACAATTGGTTCAGTTCGCAGCGAGCAATATCTTATTATTATCTTTAAAACATGTGCTCGAGGACTCACCGAAGGTCGTTCCCGCATTTCGAATGAACGCGCCAAGATCACTTGTAGATTGGGAAGTAGTGCCGACAGCTAATCCATAGATCAAGGAGAAAATGCGATTGAGGATAAATCGAAATGAGATGAGAGCACCTGTGGGTGTACTGGTAGGTCTAGAGATAGCAACAGGAAGAAATGAAAACCACAAAATCAAGCAAGCGTCGCAAAGAAATTAAATAGCTGAAGACCACTGCAAGTTAAACATACAATTTCATCCCCTTTCTACATACAAGCAGTATGCATAGAAATTGCCAAAGGAGAAAGGTGATTGAGATGTTTATACAATGGATATGAAATGTTGAAAGACAAAGATGAGCTGCGAAAATTCACGAGGCCGGATGCAAGCCGAACCAACTGTGAAAAAGAGAATCAAGAAGACGTTTACAGGTTGAACCGACACGCGAAAGAGACGTACAATCCTACTAGTGGATGTACATCAGACAAAAAAGAACTGTAAGTTGGGCATAAAAATTCGTGGCGGTCCACAAAGAATGAGGCTCATACCATCACAAGCAACTTGCTTTCCTCGTTGTCCCATTCAAATCTTCAGGTAATGTCATCCGACGTGGCAAAGTACACGAGATTTAAATCCATGATTTCTTCCGAAGTTGGCATGGCGGCGTCTGTCGAGGATGGGACTGGTGGCCAGGTACAACCCTGGACTGGTCTTCTTGGCCATGTTTGCGACGAGCTGACCCATCCTCATAATCCTAGACTCCGAGGTCCGATGTTGAATTACATGTGCACGAACCCCATTGCGTCGGATTACTTGATAACCACATTGAACGCCGAAACACGCCGAAGTACATTGTCCCCTCTATTTGGCTACCAGGAGCATACGAAGATTGAGGATGGGTGCTGTCGTCGTCGCACCTTCAGGATTGAGTGGCAGAGTGTTGTGGATTGTTTGCCTCAGATATTAATCGACTTACTCTTGGCCACTCGACTCCTCAACCACGACATTAATTCTTGTACAAGATTCGAACGAATCACTCTTCTTATTTTAGACCTCATCATGACAATCCTTCGAGTCTTCATCTACGCCCCGCTCGTTTGTCCCTTATCGCACAAGCACTTGTCTTGCTGCGAAAGCAGCCGCCAGATGCCCTTGTTGCCGTAGATTGGACAAAATACATACCCCATCTCTTTTCACAGTGATCATCTATCGTCTTTTCGGTCTTCGTTTTTGCCTTGACATACATATCAATACATATGGTATTTTCAAAGAAAAAGCCCCTGCTTCACACTGTTTATCGAGTGTACGACATGAAATAGCAATCTTGTATGAAATAAGTACGTCCGATGCATCTTGTTGTATTCAATAGGAAAACAGTTATGACCTTCTGATAGTAAGTGGAATTGATCTTTATTAAAGGCAAGCGACGGGTTGAGATTTTCGGAGGTCGTTGGATATCCAACATTCCAACCAAAGCTGTCACAAAAAAAGAGCTGCATGGACCATGACATGATGGTTGAAGCGCCAGGGGATGATGCTTGTCGTGACTTGCCAACGAGGACCAAATATAACTGGTCATTCAATCGGACAGGATTTCTGGTGACGCTTCAGTTAGCAGCGGGGCTAAAGTTATCAAACTAAAGAAGAGTAAATACACCGTTTAAAACTTGTCTTAAAAAGGACTCACCAAAGGGTTGGTATCCCATTGTCGATGCACCGAAACCACTCGTGTATCGATCCCATTATTTAACAAGTATTACCATATACATAGACGGCAGATGCGGCGAGTCGGTAATCACTACCGTAAAGCAGAAAACGTTAGGACCAAGTCCATATTGGACATTTTGAAATTCTGACGCGTAGTATGGAAGCCAAGATCTGTCGGAAGTAGCCCTGTGACGGAATTGAGTGAGTTTTCGAACTGGTCTTGCTGAAGACCTTCTATCTCGCAAGCCACAAACACTCCTTTGAAGTTCCAGAGGGATTGTTAAAACTGGGAACAAACAAGAGTAGATTCGTTATCAGCGGATTGCAAGATCAACATAAGCCGTAGATGGACGTCAACGATTCGGAGGAATGTCCATCGGGCGTATGTGAACGGCCCGAAATGAACGAATATGTCAACGCTATCAACCAAATTAGGTGTTATTCGGTTCAGAGTAGTCCGGACATGTTGGGCGATGGAGAGATTGTCATTTCGGATAAGCTTTGGCATACACCATGAGGCTTCCTGCAGGACGGGTCCCCAAAAAGACATATAAGGTTGACAGGACATACGTTTCTTTCCCGTCTAAAACCACCATGTTTCTCTTCTTCCTGTTCTCCGTCCTTTCGGCATACACTAGCACGATGTTCGAGTTAGCCGCTCGAGACGACCAACTCTGTCCAGAATCCTGCAAGACTCTGTTGAAACGAACCTTGTTTGGTATCGTCTGGAGTTGCCTCTCTACCACAATCCTTTGTGCATGGACCGCTGTCCATCCAAATGTTCCACCACGGGGAAAATGGCATGCTCGATGGAATCGACTTCAACTGATGTTCTGGATGATTGTGGCGCCAGAGTTGGTCCTAGCGTGGGCAGTTAGGCAATTGTTTGCGGCCAAAGACATAAGGGATGCCTACAACAATAGTCGTGAGGGTGAGTCAAAAAAAAATATTATGGGATAAAACTGACCTTCCGAACAGGGGTGAAAAACAGGATTAAATGGAGTTTGGTACAAGGGCACCTACTTGGAATGGGAGGCTTTACCCTTGTCGATCCTGACCTTAAATGGGCCGACGAAACTACAGATCAGAATGGTCGAGTGCTCACTATTGATAAATTCGAGGAGCTAATACGAAATCGGGAATTTGAATTCCCCGACGTGAGGACGGCAGACATTCTGGACCGATCGAAAGGCGATGTTTTATTCAAGGTCATCGCTATTCTTCAAACGACGTGGTTCATAATTCAATGTATCGCACGAGGCCAGCAACGACTAGGACTCACAGAATTGGAGCTGGTTACGCTTGCCCTGGCCAGTCTAAATGCGGTGACCTTCGGGATCTGGTGGCATAAGCCACTTGGAGTACAGGAGCCTGTACGGATATACTTGAAGATGGAAACACCAAAGATTGAAGTTGTTGTCGTTGAACGAGTGAGCGAGTGTTGTGGAATGTTTGTCTCAAACATTATTTAACGTCTTATAGGGGAACCGAAGCAATCGTCTGTCCTTTCGTGATGTCGTCCGAAAGGGTTGGAAAAAAGTCAAAGATGCGGTGGCAGGGATCCTTAACTTCCTTCAAAATCCTTGTGCACATGATCCCATCGATGTCCTCCTCGACTTGTTCATCGCCGTTCCCGCCTACCTCTCTTACATCATCACGTTCCCCTTTTTTGTGCTCTTCCCTTTGGGTATCATTTCACTTCTCCAAATCATCGAAACAGAGCCTGTCAGCGAAACTGAAAACCAAACTCAACTCCGCGGTCTGCTTGCCGCTAAACTCGTCGTGTCCCTACAAAGTTTCCGCTACTCATTGAGCTCCGCGGTTGCGAGCGTGGTTGATACGAGATTGTCCAAGATTTTTGAAGACTTCTATGACGGTCCATCCGACTTCCTTCAAAACTTCCTCCTTGGTTGGTTCTTCCTCCTGCCTTTACTCTTCGCTCTTCTCTTGCTCTTCGTCGTCTTCTTCATCCCCTTCCTCACTCTCCTATTCCTCGTTTCCTTCATCTTCACCTCCGTCTTCGGCATTGTCACAACGAGCACCATCCGTCCCGGTGCCTCTCACGTTCCGTCCTTCTACGCTCCCATCACCAAGAGCGATCGTTGGTCTCGAATGGTCGTCTTCGCTCTGTTCGGAGTCATCTTCGGAGGTATCCATTGCATCGGCTGGTACTTCAATTATCCCACCAACGCAGAGCGGTCCCTCTGGCGGGCCACATCCCTCTCAATCACCGTCATCCCCCTCATCGTCGCACCAATCGACTTCCTCCTAGCCACTCGACTCCGCAACCACGATATCAATTCTTGCACAAGGTTCGAACGAATAGCCCTCTTGATTTTAGACCTCATTATGACTATTCTTCTCTTCATCTACGTACCTGTTCGTCTATCCCTTATCGCACAAGCGCTCGTGTTGCTGCGAAATCAGCCGCAAAATGCCCTCATCGCCGTAGATTGGACAAAATACATACCCCATCTCTTTTCACAGTGATCGCCTGCTTGATCGTCTTTTTCAGTCTTCCTTGTCTACCTTGACATATTCATACGCATATATTGATAGTCACTTTGTATGGAGCACATCTTCTGCTTATGGTATATATTTGTAAGATCCATAACATGACATTTTCGATGAAAAGATCTGCTTTGTACTGTTTCTTCACCGAGTGTACAACCGCAGTTCGGCCCAAAAGGGTTTGATACTAACACAAATGCACTCTAGCATAAAGTCCCCTTGTGAGCATTGACGCAAAATCAGATATCACGACTACTATTCCAAAGTGACAAACAGCTTACTAACAAGGTTGTGCATATATTCAATGAGAAACAACGCCCAGTGAGCCCTTTATAAATTCAGGTCCCTCCGCAACCCTAACGTCAATTCTTGTCCAAGGTTCGAACGAATAGCCCTTTTTGATTTTGGACCTCGTTATGACTAATCCTTCTTTTCATCCGTGTCCCCGCTCGTGTCTCTCATCGATCGCGCAGCAGGCGCTTGGCTATCTCCCCGTTCTACTCTGATATATTCGTATGCATATATTGATTGTAACCTTTTCCCTACACAAATGAAATTGGTTTAACGGAAGAACACCTGCTCCCACTGGCACACGCTGCCAAATCGATTCATGCCATTTTCAGGTCTCCTTGATAGTGAACTCGAGTTTCGATTGTAAGCAGAATGGGGTCCTGCCAAGTTCTAGGCATGAGCTTTTCATATTGATGAGTGTAAAATCAAATACCTTGAATAGCGCAAGTTAGTAATCAATCATTTATTTTTCGTATCAGCTTACAAGGTGATAACTGACTTGCCCTTGAGGCTAAAGCACATTAATACAACTGCATCCTTCAATGCCGGGATTGCATGAAGGATGAAGAACCCACAGATCATCGTCCATCAAAGCGAGCCCGTCAACCGACAAAAATTTTGGGAGGACGATCAAGCACATCCACAAGTGACATCTCTGACTGTGGTTACTCCAAAGCTAATGAATTATGAAGTACATCCAGCCAGAGAATGAAATTTTGAAGGATATGTCAAGAACGAGGGGCAGGAAACATTTAAAATCGGTCAAAACTTTTTTGTTTCCACCCCCCCGCCCCCGCCCCTGCCCCCATTCGAGTTTTAAAACCCATCGTTACAGCCATATGGCCTTCTGATCGTCCGGAGGGTAT
>JAIUJM010001120.1:0-10378 GCA_026262225.1 Inosperma sp. D86 | reverse complement strand
ATAAGCGCGCCTAAGGAGGCCTCGATATTGATCTCCATCTTGGAATCTTCGTGATTTGAAATATGTACAGAGCCTTCGGCTGCAGTAGAAAGAGTTTAGAAATGCTTTTGATATGACGTCGTTACGTTCGCGTAGGAATACTCCGGTGGAGAATTTCAGAGTCCTCTGTGGAACCAATACTTGCTATACAGTTGCGGCCAATTTTAGAATAAGTGTGGGTTAAGTAATATAGCGTCTGGACGAGGGCCCACTGCGAACAAGAACGAGTCCCTTTGTGAGTGGCAGGGATAGCAGGTGTATAACAACGGAGTGAACATACCGTCGTAGCGCGGTGAAGTGGACGGGTGGTGTCAAAAACAGCACCGTCATAAATAGAGGAAGGAGTCCATCCGAATCCCTCCATTTTTGTTGCAATCACCGTTCCTTGAAAATAAAGTCTTTTTGTGCACAACTTCCTCGTCCAGGATCATGCATGGACGTGGGGAAAAGGAAAACGGGTATCAAACCCGCATGCAGGTGGCCTCATCACCAGACCATCAATCCATAGATGATAACTTGATTATCTGTCAAAATAGCCCTGTCCTGTCTTTGAACGACGTTCAAAAGAAATTCTTAACGAAGGTTGAAAGGAAATGACATCAATATATGGGTATTGAAAAGGTTTACTGGCTATAACTCACCCGGCCCGACGATAATTCCTTAGCCACATATTCAGGCATCAGAAAATCTGACCGCTGCTCATGATACGGCCAGATAACTGTACTTAAGTCCGTTCTTGGCGACGTGGTATCGATCATCAGTGGAATTAACTCTTCCAATTTCCCACTATGTCCAGTTTCTACTTCACTCCGGCTGGGAGGCCTCAGATACGTTATTCCCTATGATTCCTAGTGCTGAAGTAGTCAGAGTCGAGCCTGTATTAACCGATTTGTGAGGAATCACAAAATGCCAATAAGGCTTCAGCCAACTTACCACTAGCAGACGCAAAACGGTTGTGCATCCAGGGCCAAGGGTAGTTCTTACCTCGTACAGCTGTTTACGAGCTCGGCACAACGTCGGAGCACGTGGAGTGTGCTGCAGCCCCTTCCAGTTCCGGTTCATGATGAAAGATACGAATTGATGGTGCACTTGACCATCTTGCAGAACTGTCCGAATGGAAATGTGTCAGTCGGGATGTCGGCAGATAAGTACCACTTGCTACTTGAGAGTTTTACGAGGTCAGAAAACCACCAAAGCCATTTCTTGTTCAGGCTAATGTCAAGCTGGTGTCGGTGCATCGCACTCTGATCCATCCAAGTTGCGATAATAACGTCGAAGATACTTAAACCGTGCTGAGAGTGACAGTCGGAGAGAGACGAGTCACATCAAACGCGACCAGTCACAACAAAGCGTGATAGTCGTAAATGAACGTTGCAAATTCTTTTTGCCAGCAATGGGTGGCATGGACGACAACGAACGGCCATATAAGAGGCAAAGGATCGAGACGACGGGCATCCCGTTGGATCCAAAACCTCTTCCACCTGCTATTTTGCTTCTATCCCTTCCCTCTTTGCTCGCCCATCCTCCGACCCACCGAAATCACGCTTGTTCGCTGTTCCTGACATTGTCTGCTTTGAGAAAATGTCTTTCGTTGTGTGGGTTGGACTCCATTACTGAGTGTCGTGCATGGACCGAGCTGGCGGAGGTTGGCTTTCGGATCGGTTTGGATGAGGCTGGTATTGAAACCGAAGTCGAGAAGGCGATCACAAAAGCTGTATGTTCATGAACATTTTTACGCGTTTTTCGTGTATTAACGTGTTTTACAGCTCCTCATTATCAACAAAGTACGTTGAGTGACCTTTTTCTCCACTTCTGTTCTTCGTAAACTGACTAAGTTAATTTCAGCATCCATCTTTGCGAGAATATCGTCCCCGTTTATCATGGCTGTCAGCAAATCTGGCTTCATTTCAGAACAACACCAAATTCGCCCAAACCAATCTCAAGAAACTTCTCACAAACTTCCTCGTACCATCCGACCCTCCCCATATCACCTACTTTTCACATCTGGCACATATAACTAGCCTCTCAGGGCATTCTGACGCACGCGCTTTTTCTTCAAATGCTACCCTCAGGGCCTTGGGAGCAATGCGCGATCTAAAAGCACTTGCCACTAGGAATAACCATCCAGATATTGCCTCCCTAGCCATGGTCATGGAGTTGCGGGACCTTATGGCAAACGGAATGTGGCAAAAGGTCTACGAAGCATTAAAGAATACGGAAGAACAGCTCAATATCGCCGAGGAACTCCATATGGTAGCGGTGAACGCTTCGTCTGACGACGCTTCATCATCCTTGCAGGAGAACGGGACGAACAAGACGAAACTTCTCGGAGAAACGGATCTCAAGAAGGTGCTGATCATACATGCCCTCGTCATTGGCACCCTTTTCTACACGTATGTGAGCGACAACGCAAAGGCACAGAGCAGAATGATAAAACTCCACGAATTGCTCGACTGTGGCGTTCTGGATTCATTTGGGAACAGCGGGATCGTGAAAGTAGAGTTCCCGGATTCGCCCTCATCGTCGTTAGATGTTCAAGTCACCCATCCACGCATCGTCTTTGCACTTGGCTTTCTTGTCAGCAGTGTGGCGAAGCGTGATCCGGTAGGCAGAAAGCCTAAGCGGAGATTGTATGCGCAGGAAGGTATCCTTACCGTTGAACGAGAACTGCGAAAGGAGGTGTCCTGTATGTTGTCCCCCCCTCAAATACGAGTGTAATCCCAATTAACCTGAATTGCGTCTAGTTCCCATGTGGGGATCCATACACGACGTTCAAGAATTCCAACAACGCATGCACAAAATCAAGGCAGACATGATCTGCGAGCTTATTGGGGTAAGTCTCTTCTGGGCCCTATAACATAGCCCAGTGACTCATCTGTTTATATACAGGTGGCAATAACTCGGAGTGAGTTCGACGATGCAGAACGTGTATGACTCACAGGTTATTCCAATATCTCATATTCACCCCCTGTTTCATAGGACATCTGCAAACTCATCGCGCATACACGAACACATGGCCTCTTTTCCACATATAGTGCCCGTATTACCTTACATCAAGCCCACCTTGCACATGCTTTGTCTCAAACAGAACGAGCATTCAAATGCTACCAAGTAGCTGCATTCCTATCGCGAAAAAGATCACAAACGAACGTTCGACCAGAGGAGAAGGAGGAAGATGACGGTCATGAGGATTATTGGGTGAACGTATCGGCTCGAGCGGGTGAATTGTGGCTTCGAATTGGTACACTCTACTCGAAGGACGGCGGTGACGTTGAGAAGGAGATGGAGTCCCTGAGGAAAGAGGGAGCCAGCCTCGTGAAAGAATGTGAAGGACTCGGTGGAACACTGCAGGCTATTGCTGCGGTGTTGACCGCGTGTTTGTCGAAGGAATTTCTTGTCACAAAGTACATCTTGATGTTTTTTAAAGATTTTCTTGGCCTTTTTTCTGACACGTATTTATGATTTATCTTTTACAGGGCACATCTCCGTTTAGCTTTGAAACTCTCAACTGCATCTCAAGACAATCATCTCCGTGCGCTTGTGTTGGCTCTCGTCGCCGCTGAATACATCCACACTTCTGCAGACCATGCAGAAAGGATGCTCAGCACGGCTGAGCAGCTAGCTTCTGGACTTGGAGCACGACAGAAGGTGACGATGCCGCTCTCTTCTTCACCTACTCGGTCGCCGAAGAAAGCGGCTGCGGGAGGCAAGTACGACGGCATAGGTAATGCCCCACTTCGGTTATGGATTGGAGAGAGGTCGTTGGGTTCGTTCCATCTTACACTTATTTTTTTTTAAAAAAAATGTCGCTGACAGAAGGGGATGTAGAATTGAAACGACGCGCTAGAGATGAAGAGAGCGCATCGAAGCAAATGCGCGTTAACCAAAAACTTGAACAGGCTGTGCAGAACTTGAGGAAAAGAAAGATATCCCAGATTTCATAGTATAAAATTTTGCTGCTAATTAGATTTGCATCCAGGACTACCACGTACTTCATTGCTTTTTTTGCCAACAATTTCATCACGCTTTACATTGTAACTTTGCTTTTGTTCATTGTTAATCGGACTAATGTCATCTCATTCCAAGAGCCAACGTTTACAGCCCGCATGCAACGCTTGGCAACTGCGTATCGGTCATCCGCCAAGCAATTCCGCTATATGGTTCATTGAGGTCTTGAAATTGCGAAATCCAACCAGTGCGCCATTCTCTGTTCTTAGCAAGATCTTTGTACAGAAAGAGTCTGTGGGGGAGCCGCATGCTTTCTGTCTTTCGCCCTTACTTTGATCGCGAAATTCCGAAACGAATTGCCATAAAAGGTGTCATGTCGAACGGAACGACACCGTGGACATAAATGTCCGAAACGATTGTATTCTTCCCTTCCATCTCCCCTCCTGTAACGCTGAACGATTCTTAACCTTTGGCGCCCACGATACTGGCCAGTGAAACAACGTAGAAAGTGCGAGGCAGCTCTGTTATAGCCATACTCAGCGTCGTCCACCACGACTTGAACAAGAATCTACCATGTTCGAGGGCATCAATAGGATCGACATCCATGGCGGCGTATTCACCATGGAGAACCACACCGTAAGCACACTATTTACATCCTAGCTTGTGATCCAACTGATCGTCTGATCAGAATGCGAACCTAGAACGTTTGCGCCCCTCCCACAAAGCCCACTACAAAACTATACTCGGAGAGCAGCAGGCTCTAAAGCGAGAAGAGTGTACGGCTGGAACACGTGTCAAAATATTGGAAGATATCACGAAATGGGCCAACGATTCGTCGTCAGAGAGCTCGCGTGTATTCTGGCTTACTGGTCAAGCCGGCTCTGGAAAAACGACGATTGCATATACAATAACGAAACATTTCGAGAATCGTCACAACACTGAAACGCTCCACACGGTCTTGGGTGCCAACTTTTTCTGTTCGCGTCAATTTGAAGAAACACGCCAACAGACTCGTATCATTCCCACAATCGCCTACCACCTGGCTCGTAAATCCAAACATTTTGCTGCTGCCCTACATGATAATTTGGATGCAACCCATTATGACGTCCCCAGCCAGTTGGACGATCTTCTTGTTCGACCCTGGCAGTCCACATGCAGTTCGGAATTGCCACTATATCTCATTGTCATCGATGCTCTCGACGAAATCCAGGACAATGAAGGATCAGCTTTTCTACGGAGCTTACTCACCGTAATCGATGAATCCAACCTCAGAGGTATCAAATTTCTCGTGACGAGCCGATCGGACCCCGAATTGGTCACTCTTTGCAAGTCCTTCATCACCGAGGCCGTATGTTGGCTACAGTATGTGCCAATCGAGGAAGCAGCGTCGGACATCAGGAAATACCTTGAGGCAAAGCTACCAGGGCTCGTCAGTACTCCAGAGCTGTCTGAGCTTGTGAGGCAGGCAGATGGTCTCTTCATCTACGCTGCAACAGTGGTGAAATACTTGACCCCTCATCGCTCGATCACGTTCCGAGAGCAGATCTCAATTCTCAAGACCCTTGTTTCGGAGTCATGCAATCGTGTGGCTTCTGCGAATAATCCCACGTTCTTCATCGATACACTCTATCGGCAAATTATGTTGGAGGCCTTTTCGGCGTTCACGGATGAAATCTCGATTTGCCGATTACGAATCCTTCATACCTTCCTGTGTACAGCCGAACGTACATCTACTTCTGTTGTTGCTGCGCTCATCGGGGAGGAAGACGATAGTGTCGCACAGGCTGTTGCTCAGGACCTCCATGCTGTGTTATACAAACGAGGTGATCGCGTCTTTTGGTATCATTCGTCTTTCCCCGACTTCATTTTTGATCGATCCCGGTCGAACTTCGATAATTTTGCGTTTTGGTGTAACCAACCTGCGCATCACAAGCTCCTCGGTGAATCCTGCTTCCATGTGATGAAGTGTGGTTTACGATTCAATATGGGTGATATACAGTCATCTTTCCTGTTCGATCGTGATAATGTGGACGAACTCTCTGCGAAGGTTAATGATAACATCAGTGGTGTTCTTCGGTACTCAATTCGCCACTGGACTCACCACCTGCCCTCACCGTCGTTGATCAATACTGATACTCTTTGTTTCTGTATCTTGGAATTCCTGCAAATTCGAGTCTTGTTCTGGATTGAAGCCATGAACCTGCTTCAATTTCGTAATCAATGTACTCCAATGCTTCAACATGCCCGTGAATGGGTGTTGAAGGTACGAATCGTATGGTTTGAGATGCGCTGCAACGATTTACTGATGAGGTGGTTCATGATCAGTGCGACAGCAATCATCTAGAATTGGCGCGCGATATTGGCGAAGCTGCTAATTTTGCCACTTACTTCACTGGGAGCCCAGCTGCTGAATCGACACCACATTTGTACATTTCGTCATTAGCCACATGGTCGCAGGACACAGAGCTTTGTCGGAACTGGAAAAAAACGTTCTCTCGAATTCCTGAGTATAGTCATACGAAAGGCAAGGTCAACGTGCCATTGATGACGATAATGGCTAGATCTGCAGTCAACGCTGTTGCATTTTCTATGGACGGTATGCGGATTGTGTCTGGCTTGGATGATGGGACCGTGAGGGTGTGGGATGGATCGACGGGTGCACAGATGACCTTTCTGAAGGGCCACACCAAGAGGGTCAACTCGGTTGCGTTTTCGATGGACGGCATGCGGATTGTGTCGGGTTCGTACGACATGACATTGAGGGTGTGGGATGCATTGACGGCAGCAGAGCTGAATGTACTAAAGGGCCACACCGACACAGTACACTCTGTTGCGTTTTCAATAGGCGGTGTACGGATTGTCTCTGGCTCGACTGACATGACAGTGAGGGTTTGGGATGCATTGACGGGTGCAGTGCTGAATGTCGTGCGTGGCCACACTGACCGGGTCAAATCGGTTGCATTTTCGAGAGACGGCACGCGGATTGTGTCTGGCTCGGATGACATGATGGTGAGGATTTGGGATGCATTGACGAGTGCCGAGCTGATTGTGCTGGCGGGCCACACTGAGTATGTCAACTCGGTTGCGTTTTCAATAGACGGTATGCGGATTGTGTCTGGCTCGACTGACACGACAGTGAGGTTGTGGGATGCATCGATGGGTGCCGAGCTGAATGTCTTGAAGGGCCACACCAAGTATGTCAACTCGGTTGCGTTTTCGATGGATGGCATGCGGATTGTGTCTGGCTCAGATGACACAACAGTGAGGGTGTGGGATGTATCGACAGGTGCAATGTTGAGTGTGCTGCAGGGCGACTTCTATGGGGTCAGCTCGGCTGCGTTTTCGACGGATGGCATGCGGATTGTTTCTGGCTCATTCAAAATAATGAGGGTCTGGGATGTGTCAATGTGTGGAGAGCTGGATGTGCTGAATGGCCACACTGACGCAGTCAACTCAGTTGCGTTTTCGACAGATGGCATGCGGATTGTGTCTGGCTCGGATGATAGGACAGTCAGGGTGTGGGATGTATCGACAGGTGCACTGCTGAGTATGCTGAAGAGCAACTCTTCCCAGGTCAAATCAGTTGCATTGTCGACGGATGGCATACGGATTGTTTCCGCCTCAGCATCATACAATGTAGTGCCAAGGGTCTGGGACACATCGACGGGTGCAGTGCTGAATATGTTGGACAACCCCATCTCCTACCCAGTCAACTCGATTGCGTTTTCGATGGACGGCATGCGGATTGTGTCTGGCTCGGATGACATGACAGTGAAGGTGTGGGATGCGTCGACGGGTGCAATGTTGCATGTGCTGCATGGCCACATCTACGGGGTCAACTCGGTTGCGTTTTCGACGGATGGCATGCGGATTGTGTCTGGCTCGGATGACATGACAGTGAGGATCTGGGATGCGTCGACTGGTGCAAGGCTAGCTATGCTGAGAGGCCACACCGGCATGGTACACTCAGTTGCATTTTCGACGGATGGCATGCGGATTGTGTCTGGCTCGTCTGACAAGACAGTGAGGGTCTGGGATGCATCAAGTCGTGGAGGCTTGGACTTCCACTCGGGGCTGTGTAATCTGTGGGAGTGTAAGGAGCCGATTTTACTGAATCCCTATGCTGCCGTGGAGAATGGGTGGGACCCTGCATGGAGGTGTGGAGAGCTGAAGGTACTGAATGGCCATGCTGACTTGGTCAACTCGGTTGCGTTTTCAATGGACGGCATGCGGATTGTGTCTGGCTCATCTGACATGACAATGAGGGTCTGGAATGCGTTGACGGGTGCAGAGCTAAAGATGCTGAAGGGCCACACCAACATGGTAAATTCGGTTGCGTTTTCAACAGACAGCATGCGGATTGTGTCTGGCTCAGCAGACAACTCAGTGCGGGTGTGGAATGCATTGCCAAGTGCTGAACTTCAGCCTGATACCCATTCCGATGACTCGGTTGCACATTCAAGGTATAGTCTACAGCTTGTCCCCTGTTTATGATGCATGTTAAATTGTCACAGACACCTCCCTTGGAAGTTTACACAGACCAACTGGATTGTTTCTGGCCAGGGGCAAAACCATCTTATGTGGGTACCACCAGAGACACAAGTAGTTGAACCATCTGTTACTATACTTGTCATCTCTTCTGATGGCTTTGGATCTGTTGACTTTCAACGCTCCATGATAGGTGTCGAATGGATTGCTTGTTATACACCCTGAGGCCAAGGATAATAGAAACAATTTGGAACTGTTCTCTTCCTGAGGCTCCCATCAAATCAATTTGGTTTTTGTACAAGTCCTGAAAAACGGTCTAATTCGTAACTTGGAACTGCCTTTTGGCAATCCCACGCCCACATCCAATGCAAGTATGTCTAGTATCTACTTGTACCACGTACACGAAACGACCACAAGACTTTTATTTGCGAAATGTTTATGAGCATGCCACGGCCCTGCATTGTATCCACGGCATGCACGGTCGTGCCACGGTAAAATTTGGTCGCCCTTGACAGTTGACGATGCAAATCTACAAATTCCTTACGATAAAACCGCGCGAATTTCCCTCAACTTGCTTCGAATTATTACATTTATGCATTTATTGAACGGATGCATAATTTATCTAGACTGCAACGTCGACATTAGTGGAGAACCTTGTGGCATTTAGGCCAGAAACCGAATCCTGTAGCTGGTTGGTTAAGGCTAGAAAACTGGTTTGGACCTCAAGCACAAAACAAAACTCCGCTCTGCGGGCTTCTTGCGTCAGAACATCAAGGGTATAAAAAGTCCAAACGATTATTTCTAAAATGAGGGGGAAAATCAAGTTAGAAACAAAGTTGGAAATCCTTGGAACTGATCGCCCTTTGTGAACACTACAACAATGCTTGTCCGGATCCATTGTCGGTGTTAGTTCACAGAGGTCACGACTGTTCACTGTCGATTTCATTTATGTAAAATCGGACCGTAGCCGCTCGAGGAAATACAGTACCTGAAAGTTACAATTGCAAAAATCTTGTCGACGTCGTATCTATTCTTTTATCTTCAAGGTGACTTGTTCTAGATGAGAATACACTGATGAATGAAATCGTTTAAGCAGTTCGTCTGAAAAGACTCCCTGGGTACGTACTCAGGTATGTTTTCGATTCTTCTAGTCGCAGACTACCCGAGTTGTAAGCACAAAGATCTGGTTACAGATAGGTTGGCGTGGATAAGACATGGAATGTATGTGGCGCATATATATATATATATTATGTATGCCGCATAGTCGGAGATCTGCCATTTGAGTTTGTCCATAAAGAACAGGATGGTTAACGCTAACAGTTTGGTCAGCCGTTATTTCCTTGTTATCAAAACTGCCGTGTGTCCACTCGTTTGTTGTGTTGCAACGTCGATTTCGGTCTAGTATCGTGTGTGGGTTGGGAGAGAGCAAGCAAACACCGCTTCCTGATGCCCTCATGATCATCTCCACGACGATCCGCAGGTATCACGAATTATCAAGATGTGTATACAAATTTATGCAATGTCATGCTTCCCAGAAACAATTACCATCAATAACATATAAAACAGATGAACATACAAGTACACGTTGAGGAGCGTACTACGGGGGAGTTATGGTCCGCCTAAACGTATCATAATGAATAGGAAAATATATAAAACAAAATCAAAGATACTGTGGGCGGCACTAGAAAGAAAAGGTAGAAAAAATCACGTACGTCGATCAAATACAGACAACAGGACCGGACGGGATAAGAAAAAAAAAGGAAATTCTATATACGATCACCACTACTGTTCAAGTATGTATGTATATCATCCGTACTTCAACGGTCCCGCGTGAGGATGACAGTGGAGTGTTTAAGAACGTTCGCCACGGAGACGCCTGGCAAGGGCAAGGTCCTTAGGTTGA
>JAIUJM010001117.1:0-10382 GCA_026262225.1 Inosperma sp. D86 | reverse complement strand
CTGTTTGATTTGAGGCATCTTGGTTGATGGTTTGCTCTTTGAAGGCTGGACACCCTAGGCGTCATTGTGCTCAGAACTTTCCGCCTTAACTCGCTTCGGGATCAAACGCTGGACTTGCTAGTAGGGTGCATCGCTCAAGGGGTTCTAATAAGCATCAGAACATCGCGTTGTGGAACGACTAAACCATTTGTCTACGGTTCTGACCTTTCGTTTTTTCCTCACAACTTTCTGGGAAGGGAAAAAAGCCTTTCAGTCGGAGTATAATTCCCGAAATGCTTAGCATGAAAAAGGACGTCGTCGGATTCTAGGACGTAAGGTATACGTAGAACTTTAAATCGCAAACTTCCACCCGGAATCGTCAGTACCGGTAAAGTCTGAAACGTCAGGGCCACCGTCTGAGGTCGCATCGCTCCGGATTTCCAGTGGTAAAAGGAGGGAACCAACAAATCTTCTACCCCCAGAAGTAGTTGGTCACGTCCCGGTATAACCAACGCAAGTTACACAACGACAGCTTTTTGGGTTTACTCCTATCTGATTCTGAATTCCCGTCGTGGTAGATATTCTCGCACAACGACTTCTGACCGAGCGATTGAATTCGAATTATCCTCCGTTAAAATTTAAAATTAATATATTTGTATAGGTTCTATCGTTCCCTTCCTGGAATTTGGAATAAAAGTGAAGGGTGAGTAATATAATTTCTACAACATTTCTGCAATGGTAACATTACCATGGTCGTATTTCGGAGCAACTTGGGTCATATGCTATGCAACGTTTCTCTCAGCTCTCAGGCATACTTTCTCCTTCCGAATTCCAGTTCGCTTTTGTACTTACATAAATGTCCTATCAACCATTCCGATGTATATCACCCACAAGTTCCCCTGAGATCAGTCCTTCTCTGGAACGAGGTAATCATTTCAAGGGCGCAAATTGATCGACTGATCTATGGCAAAGTCGCCAAGCAAAACCCCAAATTTTAAGAAAAAGGTAAGCATGCAACTGGCATTGCAAACTTTTACAGATGGAGGAATTTTTTAAATCGATTAATTGTTAGTAGAACATGAGCAACCCGAATGACAGTTAGACACCGGGGAATTACAACCAAGCCAGCGATCACAACGGAAAAGAATTTCATCTATCTAGTTTTGCTTGATACAAACGCAAAAGTGCCGGTATTGTCTATGTCATCCAAGTTGAAATTTGGAAGTGTGTGGGTCCATCGTGACCTTCCCTGAATACCTAAATTCAAAACAGGAGAAATTTCCATGTCCCCGTCAGGGAATGGGGGTGTGGAGCTGCTATGATATGGTGACATTCAGGTCCCTTTACGCAACCAGAGTCGCATGCGATATCTCTGATTTTTGCGTCTTAAATCGATTCTTTTTGGCAAACTTGAAAACTCTGAAGATGTGTATTCAGATCCCCCCCTTCAGCCTGAGCCGACAGACACACTACTTTCTTTTTGGAAATTCCACCCCCTTTTGCAGTCGCTTATTTATGTAAGTGTGTCCTATCAGCATGCGAAGATCCGTACAGATTTGGTAAGTCGCTAGCTAACTGAGTCCAAACACAAACTTCGAAAGAGGGTAAACACCCTAAGATATCCCCTTGCATTATTGGTGATATGCCGGAAAAGAAGTGGGTGGAACAAATGTCGCAATTTACCGATAGAGTCAATTGTAAAAATTTAAAGATAGACTTGGTGTGTGGATACAACGAATATTCAAGCAAGCGATGACACCGGAAAGGAACTTCATACTAACCAATTTTGCTTCACGCAAACACGAAAGTACCGGTATTGTTCACGTTGATTGAAATTCGAAATTTGAGTCCGACGAGTCCGAAATCCTCGTTGTTTCAGTAAGACTGAGTCCGAATCCAGGTTCTGAAAAACATATAAGAAGGTGAGGGTTAGTGAGTAAAAATCCTCAACAAACAATGCCTCTCGATAGTTCAAAGCGCTACGTTGTCATCAACAAGGAAGGAGGCTCCGCCCTCGATCTCGACGTCAATTCCCAGCAGGTCCAGGGTTGGACCCTCCACGGAGGACCTAACCAGCAAGTGAGATTTTTTAATTTCCCTCTTTTCTTCTTGCATTCCTGATCTTACGTCGTATATATAGTGGACTTTCCGTGTAGAAGAAGGCGGCATCTGGCAAATCAAGAATGTCCAGCTCAGTCAAGATTTCCTGACTTTTCAACCTCCTGCTCAGGACGGGCAGAGGATCGTGTGCAACAACGGGGGCGGCATTTGGAATATCCAGGAAGTTGAACCCGATACCTATGTGTTAGCTCACGCACCTAATGAACTATCCCAAGTCTATGTACTGATTTTTGTTGCAGGATCACCTCTCCAGGCACTCAGGAGTGTGTCGACCTTGCTGACGGAAGCTCGGACGATGGTACCCCCGTTCAATTGTGGACCGCCACGGGAAACGACAACCAGAGATGGATGGCTCAGGAGGCCTAACTGCAAATCATTAATCAACTTTCGACATTCGCGTAGTCCGTTGACCCGTTCTAAACCTGTACTTGTATTCAGATGTGACTGTCCTCGTATAAATCGAAATGTTATTAAAATTGAATTCGGCTTCATGCTAGTCGTTCTTTTCTTTTCCGGAGAGAAGAAATACGATTTATTAGAAAGGTTATATCAGTCATGATGTGCGTCTGCGTGGACAATCTGTCAAATTGTTGACTTGTTAATGTAGTGCTTCCACGTGACTGATGGTTGACTGATGGTTGACTTCATTGTCGTCGAGACTCGATTTTTAAAAACTGATCCAAACATTGCTTTATGCCTACCTTCTCCCCCTTCTTGATTTACTCACACTCGATTAGGTAAATATGCTCGGGAAGTGTCAAATGTCACACATATCTAAAAGCAGCTGAAACGGAGTTGTCCAGAATGTGCATTGGTGCCAGAAATGGCAGTGCAACGTCGAAACAGAGATAACTGTTCTATAATACGGAAAGTGCACCAGTCTCAATTTCCTGAAGAACCGCTCGATCTCACCTACAGCGAAGGATTTGGATACTTTCCGTCCTATCCAGGTCAGAAACTCAAGTACGAAATCAACAGGAAACTCGGTTATCATAGACCAAGGTCATCTGCATGGATGGCCTCGAACTCGAGGTGCGCGACATGCGTACACTTTTTTATTTTTTGTCTAAAGACAAGTTTCAATCTGCAGTGGGATTAGATATTAAAATATTGACCGCCCACGAAACTCGCCAAAATCCATCATTCGAACTTGACGCTTTAAAAGTCGCTAGAGGTTTCATTTACACATTCGATCATTTTACTGAACGCAGCATTCATGGCTCCCACTTGTGCTTGGTTTTGGACGTTGCAGGACGTTCTTATGAGAATCTCCAATTGTCCTCACCTACAAAGTCACTCCCCGGGCAAATTATGCAGAGGGCGATCGCTTGCTGACGGAGGTGCTCGAAAAGCTGCACAAAGTGTGGCCTTATCCATGGTGGTTCGTATCATTCTATGTATTTACCCATAATATATTCTAACAAACCAGCTGTTACCGCAAGCAACACCGTCTTCGAACTAGATACACGGCGGGGGGAGGGGTGGGGGGAATAGACAACGATTTCGCTGAATCGAATCCCACCTTGCACAATTGAAATAAAAGTCATCATCGGTGATATTGAATATCCTGTTGTCCGTTTTCATCCCGTTCCGGATGATGTTGTATGGGATGACTCTTGGGATCACATTGGCAAAAAAATCGGTTATCTTGATCAACCTTGGGCATCGCATGTCTTTGGAATTTGGGTTCCCTGACATACTTACCAAGTATTGTTTACAGCTCAAAAAATAAAAGGTACACCTAGCTGGGAAAAGTCTCGTATGGATAAACCCTTTCGTCCGCCTGAGGTTATCCTAGGCCTACCATATTCTTCCAAGGCAGATATTTGGAAGCTTGGTTGCCGTGTAGGTCTCTTCCGTTTCCCTGGCGGTACCATTAATATATTTACGTCTTTATTCCAGACATACCATATGTTGACAGGAAAGTCACTCGTACCCGAGGATAAGACAGCTGACGATGGGATCATGCTTGCTTGGCTTATTACTATGTCCGGAGGTCCTATTCCACCAGGCATGGTTGTCAGGTCAAAGTTGAAAGCGGAATACTTAACAACCCGTGAGGTTAGGTCAAATGGCAAGTGGGCTTAAGTTGTAGTGTACAATTAGTGTAAAGTCTAACATGGGGCAACTCCCCTGCAGACTATAAACCCAACCCAAAAAAAAAGTAAGTATTCCTGTCACAACTAGATCATACATTTGGCATGTCGTTTTCAATAATATCTCCAGGCAAGTCTTCCAACTTGCATTTTACAATAGCTCCATCAAACAAATTCTGATTGTCTCGACCCATCCAATATTGTTTAACGGCTCTCACAACTCGCATCGTCTTGCCATCTAACACTTTTTCCCCGATGATGAAGGGGTGTTCCATTTCATCGAAGTCCCACGATACAAAAAGTTGAATCCAACAGCATCTTTCAAGTTTGACGCAGGCCGAAGCAACGACCTGCGTTGCTGCGAGGCGTCGTTTGTAAGAGCGCACCAACCAGGCATAATTTTCATCTTCTATCAACCTGTCACCAGCCTCAACTTCGAAATCAGAGGACAGTGTCAAGTCCGTAAGGTTTTGATTCCTGGCTAGGGCATTGATATGTGTATCCTGTAGAAGTTAAATATTCAATGACAAGGATGAGCCTTGGGTGTAACAAAATACACAAACCCTCCACAAAACCGAATTACCTTCATTACACCACACGACCTTGAGCATGGTGAGATGAGGGAAGATGACTGGAATAGTATCAAGGATACTTTCATTGAGACTTGTGAAACGATATTTGAATGACCGTAATGTATTGCCGGCAGGTTTCAGAAGCTGTAAGTCAAAATCGGTGCCGGGTTCCTTGGATTTTATGCAAAGGTCGTCGATGCGAAGGTCAACCAGCGTTGTAAGTGATGGTCGAATGATCTCATATAAATGATTATGGGCGCTACCTGGTTGATCGGCGGCGTCATCCATGTTCCATATTATGGAAAGCTTCGCTAAACCAGCAAGACCAGTGGTAGGGGGTCCTTCGACAGTTTTATGGTGTATTGTATCGAGGGTGAATTCGAGAAGAGGAGCACGACGAAGGGAGGCGATCAAGTGGGAAATGTCGGCCGGTGGTATTTTATAGCAGAATTCAAGAGAACGTAGATTAGGGAGAGTTTCCAAAAATCGGAAGATTAAAGTTTCATCTTGCTCGCTGAAAGCTTCCACAGGTCTCCACATTCTGATCTTGGGGGTATATAAACTAAGTTTTCTGTTGCAGACAAATCCATCAGGAGTGCTTTTTGAGAATGCACGGAAGGAGACGGACTTTACAACCTCTTTCACGTCAAGCCTTGCTTGGTGGATGTTCATTATCACGGGCCTATCCTGTATATCTTCATATTGCAGATGCCCGAAAATGAATGGTAGAGTCAGCTTTCGAATGGCTTGAGATACAAGTGAGATCGATTGTTGATCTGAGAGAGGGAGAAGTTGGATAATTTCTTCGAAGAGTTCAACAGGCAAAGACAAGTTCGGAGAGGGGAAGCTGGTCATGGTAATAATGGATAATGTTCACGCGATGACTTTGGAACATGATTACGATAATACGGCCCGATTGTGGGCTCCGTAATTGTTAACTTTGCGATTTCCAATTGAGTACCTGCATTCTCAGAAGTTGATCGTTTTGTCATCAACGTTATCGAAGGCAGGGAAACTACTAGTAGCGTTCTCATATAAGCTTTACATCTTTGCATCAAGATTCAAGACCTTCCTCTCAAACAGTCTGCCAGGACTGGATGTCAGGTGACGCGATTCAGCTCTGTAAACAGTTCGAACACCTCGCTCGACGCAACTCCTGTCAGTTACCGAAGAAGGCGGCTGTGAAGAATGCCAAATCGGAGCTCAAAGCTGGCAAGCAAGAAGCAGCGCGAGATCCCCACGAAAACGAAAGCTGAGACCTTGGGGTCCAGAAAGAGCGCACTCAAAAGCGGTAACCAGGCAACCACACTAAGTCGCAAACAAATAAATGCTCAAGTGGTCAGGGAACCCAAGAATGGTGCAGGAAAAGATAACAAGCAGAGAGCCGTAGTACGAGGAAAGGCCCGGGCAGCCGTAAGGGGAGACAAGCAGACGACAACAAGAAAGGATGCGGAGATGACTTGGAGATGACGGCCAAGATTTTATACGCAGAGGGAGTAAATTGACAAGCACAACAGGAACTGGCATCAGCACTTCGATGAAATTTGCAGCCAAAGGCATCAAGAAACGACTCGCATTAGGACTAATGTAGGATCGAACCAGCCACCAAACAATAAAGTCGGCGCTCCTAAGCCTGTCGTAACTGTTCAAAAGACTGCTGCTTGTTACAAGCCATTCTCGGCGATGGGCGATGGAATCTTCGGTCCGCGATCATCTCTGATCTCAACCATTTATCTTTGACATATTTCCCACCGCAGGTGGTCTATTATAAACTGACATGGATGGATTGAGCAGCCCTGGGTGATTCGGGTCCGAGCCACAGCTTTATTTCCGTTAGCTATACATGTTTACCTTGAACCATGCGCTTCGGCAATTTGATAACATTCAAACGCAAAGATCCACCTCAAGATGAGCCACATCTGAAGTTGCAGCCTGGTTCTGGTTCTGAGTCAGATCCTCACCCTAGCTCTGGTCTACATTCACCTCGCATGGACCGCGCTGAGCTGGACCATCAGCCCAGTTCACGAGTTTTTGGTGATGATGCTGATGATGATGATGTGAGTCTGTCTTTTGTACCATAGTCCTTGCTGACCCATCGCTATTTTCAGTCGCCAACCAATAATACTACCTCCTTACAGCTAGAAGTCCAATTGCCATGGCAGGACACTTTCGAGCTTGGACAAGGGATTGATGCCCTCACGGGTGCCACCAAGGGCACTGTATTTCAGGATATAATCTGGTCCGAGGATGGTGGACAAAGGGACCACAAGTCTACAGCCACTTCGAAGGTCATCCATCATCTCCACGAACTGCACCATGACGTCCATGTCGGCGCAGCCGCCACCATAAACAGTAGCTCGCCGATAGGGGTCAACGCAAGTTTTGATTACTTGCGCTCAAGAGCGATGTCATCAACTTCCTTCATGGTCGAATACAAAATCAGTGGTCAATACGGCTTCGAGAGGCCTCCGCGTGATAAATTCAAGCTTACACCCGATGCTGAGCAGTGCCTGGATGACCCAAAAAAATTCCGCGAGCGATATGGCGACTATTTCATTTATGGATTTCAGCGTGGTTACATCTTCCACGTCCTTGTGCATTACACGTAAGTGCATTGAGCTTCAGGCAATGAGTACAAATCTCAAAACTTGATCAGCGCTGAACAGGGAATGACTATCAGGTCGACAGGAGTCACGGCGAAAGCATATCTGGATGGTCTATTTGGCCTTGAGGGAACTGCTGGCTCCTCAGACATGAATACATCTGGTGTCACTATTGAAAGCACATACGTCATGCAGCGTGGCTGCAACTTGGACGTTCCTGTCGATTCGCTCAATGAAAAGAACCAGATGACCGCCAATCAGAATTCACTTGATCTATCGACAACCACTCTTGATACAGCTGCGCAAATGGCCCGCACAGTTCGAAGGACAACACAACCCGGTGTTCGTCAAATCGCATTGCTTAAACACTACAGGTCAGTTCGGATAACTAACCTGTTGAGTTCATGGGGCTGAAATTGTATATTTTAAATAGCTTCTTATTTCCGTCACTCTCCAACGAGGTCGATGTGCCTGAGAGCGCCTTTTCTGCTGTTTGCGAATTGGGGAATATCGCAGCCAGGCTTGAACTTGACTGTTTGCATGCTGCTATCACACCAACCCATCGCAACACGGTGACCGACATCATCAAGCGCTTCAGGGTCAAGCAACCGTCACTGGTCGCTGACAAGGTTGCTCGCAATTTAATTGGCAAAGAACTTCGTTCCGCTATGGAATTGACATTTTTGGTGATTAACCAATCTCATCAGATTCGAGATGGAATAGAAGCGCAGCCGAGAGAGGAGACCAAGAGCCGCAGACACCGTTCTCGTTGGGAGTTTGGGATCAACCCTCAGGGTCCAATCATCTCAAATAAAAAATGTCAATCTGTGACCATCCCCGGCAAGCAGGAGGCATATCAATGTTTGCTTGTGGCCAAGGTTACTAAAAATGCTCCAGTCAAACTGCATTTTGTAGCTAGCCCATCCCCATATGATGCCATTGACCCGGAGAATCGCTATTCATTCATGGGGTCTGCAACAATTGTTGGATGGACTCTTTCCTGCGACAATGCTGATCGTGAGCGAGTAAGTTTCAAGTTTGACGGCGGTATTGATAAGAATTGGTTGGATGTCACTGCGGAGGCTCCACGTGGTCGTGAATGGCATTGCAGGGTAACATTTGCAGGGTCACGGTGGTAGTTTCGATAGGACCCTTTATTATAAACTCCTGCTTCTTCGAATTAGCCCTCCGTTTGGTAGGTAATTGGGTTAGTGGTAATCATTCTTGTTTCAATATCTCAGACTAGTAACTTACTGATGAATATTTGAATCGCGACCCAGTCTTTCCGACTGGCAAGATGTCCTTTAATAGCCACTGGCCTGTCTGCAACGACTTTTTATTCGTCTTCGGCGGCTAGACTTGACTATCCGAGTCTATTGTTTAGACGACCCTACTCAAGATTTAAATATGGTGGCGCCCCAGTATAGTAAATTTTTAGGACGGGCAAAACAAGATAATGACATGGTTGTCGCATTATCTTCGTACGCACAGTTTTTGATTC
The DNA here is from genome assembly GCA_026262225.1 of Inosperma sp. D86. Lineage (NCBI taxonomy): Eukaryota > Fungi > Basidiomycota > Agaricomycetes > Agaricales > Inocybaceae > Inosperma > Inosperma sp. D86. Next base: position 1,510 of record JAIUJM010001117.1, on the reverse strand, counting down.
CTTGAACCCTGCAAATGTGCGAACGCGATGCAAAGCAGGAACCAGCACAAACTCTATGATTAGAGATGGACGAGTCTCATAATTCTAGGCAATGGCAATGGAATATCCTTTTCTCAATCGGTTATCAGAAAACAGCCATGATGTTGGAATCCTGATTGCTCGGTAATTAGAAGACAGCTTAAAGTTACGAATTCTACCATGTTTCTGATGCAAGGCGCATGTACAGTCTCTAGACATCATTGAACACACTTATGGCGAACCTGGCCAATGATTTGTATCAAGGTTTACAGTGGCGTGTATTAATCAACTATCCGAGATCCTTTAAGAATTGTGCTCTTAGCAATCTGGCATGGATCTGAACACGAAAGAACTCACTCAACCAGCTGAGATATGTCCTCAGGCTTCTCCGTGCAATGCCTTCCCGAACCTCGGCAGCCAATCATCCTTTAGAGCGGCAACGAGACAGATGCTCGTCGGAGAGACTGACAAATTCACGATGAGGGCGTCTTCCTCTTTTAGCCATGTCGCTATTCTGAGGAGAATTTCCGCAGTGCCGACATTATCTTTATCAACGCGAAAAGCCTGAGGCCCGGTGTTGGCGTCGATATTGATAACAGTTACAGAGGGTTGGTCGTTGGTAGACATGGATCGAATTCGAGTGAGAGTTGATTGGGGGATGGTAATACTTATGGGCGTGTGTTTTATTATACGTTCAATTGTTTGCTGGCAAGTATAGTTACTCTGGCTCGCCGATAGAGTGAGCGTTGTTATGTCCCAAACTTTAAGTATTTTGAGCGGCTATAAGCAGCTGTAAGCTAGCCCAGAGTGAGCACTTGCTCCTCAACTGCCTCGAGACGCAGGAATTTGGACGTTATAATCAGAAAACTGACAGTAGTGACATGACCGAGTGTTCCGAAGCGCCTGGCGCTGCTCATTATTGAGGGATACGAGGGGATACTGGCTGATAATACGGGCTGATAGTATTACGAGAGATACGGATTAACAGAGTTACCGGTGATTCCAACATTCATCGCATCTGAACTACTTTTAGTAGGCTAGCAATCCACCAAAATTCTATACATACAAGGAATGCATTTCAGTCCCATCAGGTTCCATCCCTGTCCATCCATAGCCACCCATGCACCTGGCAGTGTAAATTTATTTTGAGCGGCTATACGTGCACATGTTCGACCTTGTTAGACTTATTTCTCCCACCGAACGCCGTTTGCCAGGCTTTGCCGTTATGGCCGTGAGGATTTTTTTGTGTCCATCCGAGTATTTAAGCCCCAAGGAAACTAACTCTGCTCTTCAGCTGAGCTCTCCAGTGCTGGTCACTACTCAAAGACAACTCCACAAACAATAGCCATGGTCCAAATCTCTCTATTCGTCGTCGCTCTCGCAGCACTCTCCCCTGTCTTCGCCGTCCCCTTCGACGAGGACGACTCTACGGTGGCCCTCGTCAGCCGTTCCTATTCGATTGCAGGTTGTGGCTCGATCGGTGCAAACTTGC
>JAIUJM010001116.1:0-10388 GCA_026262225.1 Inosperma sp. D86 | reverse complement strand
ATAACGTTGTAATTCAATCAGGGTTCTAGGTTCTAATGTATGTAAATTTAGGTAATTCTGCGACCTAAGCATACAAAAACATGGTAAAACTACGTTGTTCGAATTTTCGACAGCATTTGATCTCATAACCGAGACATGTTGTAAAGGACCTGATTAACAGAATACATCAAAACAAAGACCAAAGACATAACAAAACTGAATACCTCAGATTCCAGAACTCTAGATGGAGTAATGATCACGTTAACATCTCCGAAAACTCGCGCATAAAAAACGTCAACCTTATCCCTCCTCATACCACAAAATTTCTGCATGTTTGGTAGGGCTTTCAGGAGAATCAGGGAAAGTAGAACCCAGCTGACCCTGGAGTCAGGTATGTCATCTGTTTCTGGATTGATTATCAACCATTCCAACTTCCAATCAGACAATATTTGGGCATCTTCTTGGAGCTTTTGACAATACTACATCAAATAGCATTCGATGAACATGAACCACAGAATTGGGAATAAACAAGGACTCACCAAGCTAGAAAATTCCAAAGGTTCAAAATTCCGATTGTCTGCGTTGGGAAAAAGATAGCAACAAACCAGCGCCAAGGTCTGGAGGTGTGGAAGAGTGTGCGCAAATTGGATAAGATGAGTGGGGTTTAAATAGAGGATTGATAGCGTGAGATGGCGCAGTGAATGGAAATCCAAAAGCCTTGAACACAATTCTGTGATGGCTTCATCGTCGAATATAGGGGAATAAATTGAGAGTGAGACGAGGGACGCTGCGAATCGATGAGTGTAGTCGGCAAGGCCGGGGAAAAAACTCATCCAGGGCACCTCCACCCTCAACTCCGTGAGACATGGAAACTCGATTGAGCACCAATCTTGGGAGAAGAACCATGGGTCAGGCCAATAGGATGGGCTAATTTCATAATCAAAGAATAAAGTCAAGGATTTCACGCTAGCGTTACGAGCTACGGCTTGATGGCCTGTTGATACGTGGCGTTCAAGGTCCTCGAACGACATTTCTCTCGGCGGCAGAAATAACCGAATGCTCTGGAGACGACGCATCTTGCTCAGGCAAAGCAAAATGGGTAAATAGTCTTCATTGTCAATTCGAAAGTCGAAATTGCGCAAGAGGGATTGGTGCTCAGTGAGAAAGGGAACGAGGCGACGAGAAATGACCTTTTTATTGATTTCCTCTGGATTGGTTGAATAGGTCTGGAGAACCAAACTTTCCAAGACCTGCATTCGAGGTGATTTTGATAAGAATCCCTCAAGATACTTGAGGGCACAGGCAATTCCGAGAATCCGTACTTGATTTCGGAGGTTTTGCAAGATGGGAAGTACCAGTTTTTCCACTTTCGAGTAATCCAATTCATAACAAGGTGAAGGGCGTCTTGCGCAACAGCTCAATGTAAGAAATTCCAATGCTGTCACCCCAGTTAGACGAGGCACGACATCAGCAATAATTTCAACAAGCTCTGCGAAGTTGATGGATGACCTTTCATGCCGCTTTTTTGAGCCAACGAAAGGTTGACGAAGTTGTTTTAGAAAAAAATTCTTGATGGTCTTTGCCTCTGCGAAGTAGAAACAAAGATAAACACGGAAGGCCTTTGGACGAGGGGCAAGAAAGGGATTTCTTTCATATCGGAACAGCTGAGTTTGGACACAAGAACTATTTCACAATCGAAGCACTTACGCAAAAAATCGAATGTCGTTTTGCTCCAGATCTGTTTTGGGGCATGTGGTCAGCCCTACGGTCTGGTATCGTAAATTCATCGAGATATTGAAAAGTGCCCGATTCACAGGATACAACGATTTCACATCTTCATCGGGAAGATGGCTTGAAATGAGATGCCAGATTTCGTACGGCAAGTCCTGCATCGAGTTCGAGTTGAACGGGCGCTATTTAGTATTTCAAGTTGATTTAATCATCAGTAGGTCACGTGGACATCGTTTTCATGTACAATATTCGCAAGTTATAATTTATAAACGGTGAAAGTTGAGAAGCCATCTCACAATGCCACATTGAAATCGAAAGACTCAAACCCTAGAACAACTTCCTGCGGAACAAGTAATTGCATCTGTCGGATGTACTCTTCCCGTTCCATCGCACAGAACCACAAGACACGAGGAAGGTGATCCACCAACGCCTTTTCAATCTGTCCATCTGAATTGGTTGTACTCGGATGGTACCCAAACGACTCCAACGCCCAACTGGAGAATAAGGAGTGATAAGCAGCCATGTTATTGTAAAACTAAGCGACAAGGGGTTATCATGATTATTTTCTATATCCAGAGAAAAACTCACCGTTATATACAAGTGGATGCCAAACGATTGGTCATCATTGCGAGGTGAGATATAACAATAATCCAGACGCAATGAAATCAAATTTGGGAGCACAAGCGCCAAACAAGCCAGGACATCAGGGCTGAATCCAAGGACAGTGCCCAAAACAAGATTTTGCAGGCATTTGAAATCGCTGAACATGGATCTGAACTTCTTGAACTCGTCAAAGCGGAGGTTACGGTTATACGGCACCTCGAGAGTGACTAGCGAAGAAGCAAACTGGGCAATGTAGTCAAGGAAGGGTTGGTCGTAGAAGAAGATGGAGGGCGGCCTGAGAGTTAGTGCTTTAAGCTTTGGGAGCTTGACTAGACACCATTCTTGAAAGAAGAACGAAGACATATTAATTTGCGTGTAATCTGAATTGCCTGGGAAGGATAAAGATAAGGATTCCAGATGCCGTCGGTGAGCCATTAACATCCTTTGGCCAGCGAAAGGCGTCCGCGACATGGATATAAAGGGTACGTGGATACATATGCGATCAAGCCGAGGCATTTCTCCCAAGGCCTGGAGAATGAGCGAAATATCGAGGGAATACTTTCGGGTGATAAAGGACACGTCCCGTAGCGTGGGACCATGTGCCAAAAGAAAGGGAGCTACAACTTTCATCGTGGTATAATTGACGGCTGTTGAGTGGTAGAACGCAGAGCTATCAACCGAAAAGGTGTGCAAGCAAGGGAGCTGGACAGACGATAGCATGAGCGTCGCAAGATTCTCGTAGGGTGAATCGATATGGAGAGACCGCAGTCGACTGCCAAAAATTTCTAACACTCGAGGGAAGAGTAGAGGTGTAATTGCATCGTGGTCAGGCGGGTCATCGGCTTCGTATAGGATATCGAGTCTTGTAACCTTGGTCATTTGGCACATCAACTTCAACGCCCGTTTTACGAGGCCCTCTACGTTGGACTTTTGTGTCATGAGTCGCTGTAAGAAGGAGAGAGTTTGTGCTCGTACTCGTTCGCCTTTGCGAACCGAAGAACGGAGACTACTCATTTGAATTCTGATTGCCTTTGGACGCGAAATTAGGAGAGGATTCCTTGAGAGGTCCGATGAATTAGGACCAATATTCAACGACGATTCTTCAAAACTGCTTACTGAAATAGTTGTATGTCTCTGCCGACATTATTGGGGTGAGAACCAAGGCAAACAACCTCATATCGCAGGTCAAGTGCAAGACTCAAAAATGCCCGGTTTACAGAGTACAAGGTTCGAACCTTCTTGGAGGGAAGATAATTTGCAATGAGTAGCCAAATTTCATCTGGCAAATCTCGCATTCGTGGTGGTGCAAAAGAGACGTACGTTTTTTTGTTTTCGATGCAGCAGAGTGCTGTGCAGATAAGATCCAATTATAGATTTACCCTAGTCGTGTTGATGTGCGGCCCCTGTAAGCGTGTTCAGGGGACTGCTATTGTATATTCCAGGGCAATGTACGAATACAGGTCTATTTGTAATAAAATATTGTGTATAACTAAGAAAGAATAAGAGACCTCATGAAACGTGGCGCAAACCAGTGACTGTCTCCCAAAGCCAGGAATATTTGAACTGCAAATCTTCTTTCTTTCACCATAACTGATTACAGTTGAATTAGTTAGTAAAGTGAGAACGAGGAAGTCCCAACTCTCACCCACGGACCATCGAACATCGATAGCAGACCCAATCTCCCTCTTATCACATGGGCAACTTCGCCAAGCACAAAAATGTTCGAACTTTTTATATTCCCGTGATTTACGCCTTGAATTGAAATTGAATTAGTCGACTGCGTTAAGGAAGACGAGTTTGGAAAGCAAAGACCGCACCTTATAGGACTCTCCCTCAGGGGACGTAAATCATATATTTGTGACCCATGTTCCGCCGCCCGCGCAAGCATCGAGATGAGAGCTCTCGGTCTGACTCGGTGTAGCTGTAGAAGAACGAGTTTTACAAAAATGGAGTGGGAAACACCCTTTGAGTGTACGTGATCTCAACGATGGTTGACTGATCTGACGGCAAACATCCACAGCTGATGCTGGATAGGCAATTCATGTCATTGATTGACACCGATGTTGTCGCACTCTTGGACTTACCGTAAGCCCACTCCGACCATGAACTTCCAAAAGTGCAAGCAGGTTACGATCAGTTCCTCGAACACATAGTTCACAGAAAAAAACCTCACCAATGCTTTACCAGACAGCCAAGGCTTGCCTCTGGAAGCTCAAATTTAACATCTCCATCGTTGCAACTTTTACACCACACATCCCCTTCCTCCAACACTGCTAGAGCTCAACTAGATCGGCATGAGCGGCCTCCGCGAGACGGCGGCCAGATTGCAATTGTTGAGAGGCGTGAAGGATTAAAAGGTCGTTGGCACTAATCGCGTTCCACAATGAGAAGATACCAATCGTGGCCAGGTTTTTGTGCAATCCGAGTCGCGAAGGGAGCCTTGGAGTCAACAAAAAGGAGAATGCCGTCAAGATCATATGTATAGGTCCATTCAATATAAAGACTGTTCTCAGATGGATTTTTGATAATGAACCGAGATGCTTTGAGAAAGCTTTTGGCTGGCCGTTGAGGCACTTAAGTATGTCTTCTTTCTACGAGTGCCAGAGTCGCTCTTGATATAGCACTAGTGGCCTGGGGCAGTCGTGAATGGTAGTTCAATGAGGCTGGGTACTATACCTTTGGGATTGCGGAAAAACCTTTGATGGCTGTTGGATGGCTGTGATTGAGAAACGTTACTATTTATAGATTTTTCCAGTCCTAATCGAGCTATCCTCCTGGCGTCGTCGTTCCTGATTGGTTCCTGATTACTCTGACAGTCCTGTGCGTAACTCGAACAAATTTAGAACAGCCCTACTAACGACTTCTTTAGAAGTGATCTCCTTGAAGTGAACTTTGAAAGCACCTCCGCTATATGAACAGGTCCCTGCCAGTGCTATGTTTATACCTTGTCAGTCTTGCCACGAGCTTATCGTGCAATTTCGATGAAAACATTTGGCTCAACATTTTCACCGCGGCCGTCTGTTCAAAATTCGGTTCATGGAAATCGAAAGGTCGAACGAGAAATGCGTGAGTGTGTACAGCATCATCAAACTTTGAAAGAGGTCAGGCTTAACTCGAGTTTGGAGTCCTGACAGACCAGAAGTCCGACTGTATTAGGCGAAAAGCACATCTTCATCATACACATGAACGACACAATGGACAAGATCATGCCAGAGACGAAATATCACGAGGAGGCAAGGAAGTGTCTTCCCAGGACATTCTCATAATTAGGAAGCCACACATATCAGCTTTGTTGAATGCTGGAGGGAAATTCTTCGAACTTCTTACATTTGGAAGCTCGTTGCGTTGCACTCCTGTCATAGCGTTGAAACCTACCCCCAGATAAAGAGGTACAGTGCCAAATGCTGTGGATCTCATCGTTTTACTGAATACTGCCTAGATTTTGACTTCTTACTTAGGTGACACTTCTATCCCTCAAAAGATTCGGTAAAACCAATTTCATGAGACATCCCATTTCAATTGTCGATGTCATCTTTGTTCCCCAATACCCGGCACTGTCGATTTGTGAGACGCGATGTGTTGTCCGAAGACAGGCCGCAGAATTTGCGTGCTGCCGACACTGCAGAAGGTAGCCCACCTCGTAATTCATTTGTTGATATCCTGACGGTAAAAATTATAGTGACCCAGATGCAAGGTGACTGAAAAGGACACAGATGCGATTATGTATGTCACAGTTGGTCGAGATGCTTTGAATAAAGCAGAAGCGCTGCAATTTTCGAGTAGGTTTTGCTACATAGTCACCCTTCTCTTGCCGTCGTGTTTTCAATTTGGCATCAAACCTATCTCAATGTCCATTACAGATAACAGTTACTTACACGTTACTAGGTCACTGAGCAATTCGTCTCTTCCGATTCTTTCAGCCTGTCATCTTCAAGTAATTCTCATCGCTATGAAATACAAGCAAAGTTTCTGCAGCCACACCCATAATGCTAGAACTGCTATAAAATTGCCCCAATCATCTATAAGGGAGTGGGAGACCTCCGGGTATCGATCAAGATATTGGAAAGTACCCGATTTATAAATCAGGAAAGTCGCTTGACATAGAATACGGGATATCGTACAAATCTGCATTCAAGGAGATCAATCAAGTAGGTCAGAAATCAACGGACGCCATACCTAAGGCCGATTAAAATGTCCTGTTCGTCATCCATAATAAAAATAGTTGGAAAATCGTTTCAGATAACCTTGTCTACAAGAAATAATGGTAAACGGTTCCGGTAGAGCATTGTCGTAGGGCGGGTTGATGTTTCGTGAATTTTGGGACGATGGCCGTATTGACGATCGTTGTAACTTTGTCCCTCATCCAAAAATCCCTGAAATAAACTCTAAGCCAAAAGATTTCCAAGGATGGCATTATCATCGATTCCGGTAACAATACCGGAAGAATGTCGAAGGGACAACGGATGTTCAACGTCCGTAATTGCTTTCTGAGAATTTCCAAGATAGCCATTACCAGTCGTCCTACTTCAGAGTAATCCAATTGGTCGGGAGGTCCACGCCACCTCTGCATGGTAACGACTTCCAGTCTTGTCACCCCAGTTAAACGGGGCATAACATCCTGAACAATCTCGATAAGCTTGGCGAGGTGGTTGTTTGGGGCAGTAAAAGGGCGAGAAAGTCGATTAAGAAGGGACTTCGCCTCAGTCGTCGCCTTTTCCGTGCTGTCAAAAGAAAGAAATATTCGCAAAGACTTTGGACGGTGCCAAAGGAGAGGACTACCTCTATATTCGGAAAAGCTAAGTACGTACACGAGGGACATTTCACGATTTGCTCACATAAGACGTCGTATATCGTTTTCTTTTCGTCCGCTTCCGGGTTCTGTGAATAGGGACACTTCCGAGTACCGGACATCCATCGAGATATCGAAAAGCGCCTGATTTACAGAATGCAGCCCTTCTAAATCATAGTATGAAAGATGGTTTGCAATCAAACACCAGATTTCATATGGAAAGTCTTGCATTGGAAGAGGATATGTTCGAGTGGTAAAGATTGTGTAGAATTGTGCACGTGAGGTTGAACATACCATTTTAAGTTTTTAACGTTGAGTCAACAGGTATCAAACTCCGCCATAGCCCAAGTTGCAGTGACCAGTCGTAAAGAATCCCCAAAGAATCCCAACCAGGGGTGACGCACCGAGAATCTTCATTGCTCATCTTATTGCACTACGGTTTCAAGTTGGGCTGACCAGGGCCATGAGAGCAACATGAGAGTCTGATCCGTTGTCCAAATTAAGCCATCCATTTGCCATGAGTCCGTCTCTGCTCTCTCTTCCACCAAAAGCATGGATGTATCAACAAATGGGCCACATTTTGGAACGGAGGAAGGTGGGCACGCGATTATTTTCAGAAAATATTATTTTGGCTATTATTTAAGTAGATTCTCTGCAGGTAGTTGACGTTGATATGGATAACGAATTGGGAAGCTCGATGGAAATGTTTTAATCGGGGGAAAAACAAATCACCATGGCTTACATGGTAGAAACGATGGTATCGGGAAGCGTATTCTGTAAATCAGGTCCTTTACAACATATTTACATTGTGTTAAGGATGACAGACTCAGCCCGACCGGAAATGATATGCAATTGTTAAGGTGAGCACTCTGGCGTCGTGTCCCGAGACAGCGATTTCAATGTCTTTATAAGATGATCATAAATCCTTCAACCAGAAGTACCTGGACTGCTACTGCCAGGTGGCATGTGTCCGAACGAGTACTACGTATAGAGGCCAGATCAAAATAATTATCAATCATTGTCGTATTGTAAAATACGCTGGTAGATAGCGACAAGTTCCTCCCTCGTCATTTGACAAAATTTCCGAATATTAGGGAAGTATACCAAGAAAAGAATTAAAACTATACATCGCTTGAGCTGGCTTGTGTTATTTCTTTTCGGACAAATTCGCAACCATTCCAAGTTCCAATTAGAGAATATTTGGGCATTATCCTGGAGCTTTTGATAATACTACGTCAAAACAGCATCGGGTGAACATGAGGCAGAGAAGTGACACAAGAAACTCACTAAGTGATACAATTGAGACGATTCAAAACGCCGACTGTCCCTGTCGGGAGAAATATAGGAATAAAGCAGCCCCAAGGTCTGGAGATGCGGAAGAGCGTGCGCAAACTGGACAAGATGAGCAGGGCTTAAGCCATAGATGGATAGCGTAAGACTGCGCAGTGAACGGAAATCGACAAGTCTTGAACACAATTCTGTGGTGGCTTCGTAGTCGAGATCAGGCGCATGGATTGTGAGTGAGACGAGGGATGATGAAAATCGGTGAGTGTAGTCAGCAAGGCCTGGAAAAAATTTCATCCAGGGCAGGTTTACTGTCAATTCCGTAAGACTGGGGAACTCCACTGAGCACCAATCCTGAGAGAAGAACAATGGATCAAGCCAAATGGGGCCGGCTTGATAATCGCAGAATGATAATGTCAAGGATTTCAAACTAGCGTTATACGCTACTGCTTTGTGGGCTGATGATACGTGGTGTTCAAGGCCCTCGGACGACATATTTTTCGGCAGCAGAGATAGATCCATACTTTGGAGACGACACATCTTGCTCAGGCAAAGCAAAATGGGTAAATAGTTTTCATTGTCAATTCGAAAAACGAATTTGTGCAGGAGGGATTGGTGCTTGGTGAGGAAAGGAACGAGGACATGCGAAATGACCTCTTTATTGACTTCCTCTGGATAGGTTGAGTAGTTCTCGACAAAGCTTCCAAGGCCGTCATTCGAGGTGATCTTGATAAGAATCCCTCAAGATATTTGAGGGCACATGCGACCCTGAGAAACCGTATTTGATCTCGGAGGTTTTGCAAGATGGGAAGCACCAGTTCTTCCACTTTCGAATGATCCAATTCGTAGTGAGATGAGGGATCTCTCCTGCAACAGGGCATTGTAAGAAATTCCAATGTTGTCACCCCAGTTAGACGAGGTACGACATCATCAATAATTTCAACAAGCTCTGCGAGGTTGATGCAAGGTTCATTTTGCTTTTCTGAGCCAACAAAGGGCCAAAGGTATTTTAAAAATGTTTTCTTGATGGTCTTTGCCCTTGCGAAATCGAAACAAAGATAAATTTGGAAGGCCCTTGGATGTGGGGAAAGAAGGGGATTTCTTCAATATGGGAACTGTGAGTTTGGACACTTGAAGAGATATCGAGATTTCAACATCAAAGCACTTACACAAATAATCGTATGTCTTTCTGCTTCAGATCCGTTTTGGGGCATGTGGTCAGGGATACGTCCTGGTACCGTAAATTCATCGAGATATTGAAAAGTGCCCGATTCACGGAATATAACGATTTTACATATTCATCGGGAAGATAGCTTGAAATCACGGACCAGATGTCGTACGGGAAGTCGTATGGAAAGTCCTGCATCGGAGGAGATCAAGTTCGAGTTGTACCTCTAGATAAGCTGAAGCGTCCGCTTTAGGACTGACGTTGCCGGACGCTGGGCTGGCTTCATGTCAAGTCGAGGGGATCCTTCCAAAAGCGTCCACTCGAGCTCAGCTCACCTTCATCGCGCTCGAGCTGGCTCTCGATTTTGGAATCCAATGTCTTCTATAAATGGACAACTTTGACCTACGCTCTACTAAGCTCATCTGAGTTTAAAAAATCAGGTCAAGCTAGCCTTCAGCTCAGCTTGCAGCAACGCTCCTTTTTGTGACTATCAAACTTGTCGTGTTTGTTCTTTCCATTCTTGCTGCCTGAGGTCTTGAAAAGTGCCCGATTCACAGAATACGACACTTTCTCGTCTTCATCGGCTAGCCTATAGCTTGAAATCAGCCGTTCGAGTTAGACGGTTGTTGGATGGGAGTCCCTTAAGTTGCTTTCTATTTGAGTTGTTACAGTAGTCCGTGAATCATGTGTACTAAGACAGTGATGAAAAATGGCAGGCGCCGTCTTCCTAGCAATGCTACATACAGTGGCAAATATCATTCCTACAAACGGTTATATGCTTAAATCGTAGTCTGAATACGTATCATAACGATCCAAATTTTCGAACCCCTGGAT
>JAIUJM010001115.1:0-10389 GCA_026262225.1 Inosperma sp. D86 | reverse complement strand
TCACATGCCTTTTCCTTTGTCAGCATACCATTTTAGGAAATGTCATAGTGGGGGAGAGCTATGATAGCTGTCCCGTATTCAAAGTCTCAATACAGCATGTACTTTAGTTAGCAAAGACGATACTGAGTCGTGCGATTCCTCACTGAAACATCCATAACAAGGTAGTTTTGCCGGAACGACGGGGTCGAAGGAGAAGGTGCACTGGGAATGGGTCTTCAAGAAAGTCAATATAGCCAAGCTCTTATCTACAATCCTTCCTTCTTTTGCCAATGCACAGAAGGTTGAGGCCGAGGGCATGAGTACTGGAGGCATGTTGTGGGATTGGTGAGTGGAGTGAGTCAAGATTTTTTGTGTTTCGGTTTTGGGGTCTTCTTGTAAGGATTCTCCTCACCTGATCTCATCATGATCGATCATCCATGGACCTATATAGAGTCAAGATAGGTAGTATAATCTTTCTTTCTTCTGTATTTCCACCTTCTCCGATATATATCTTGGTCCAGCTCTTTTGAGTTAGTGAGTTCTCGTCTAGTGTTTTCCCTCGCCCTTGCGAGGGTTTTCCAATTCTACAGTTTTACTCCTTGTGAATTTTATCCATTGCCTATACATTGATAGCAAAACCTGTTTACAGCTCTTGTGGTTTCACATAAGTAATCTTGAAGAAAAGGAAGCTGGGCGGTTGTATCAGGAGTCAAGGCGAGAGACCAAAAAACTGCAGCAACGATGAAAATAAAAGGCGGTGATGTTTGAAACTCCCCATCATTGGAGGAAGTACCCTCGTCCGAGGTTTTGTTTAGAATAAAAAATTGGAAGCAAACAGGCCGCTTGGTGTAAAGCTAGCGTTGGACTCATTGGACGCTCCTGGGCACTTCTCGCCTGCTGAATGGTTTGCCGCAGTCTATCGTGAGAGTGTCTTTCGTCTGTATGATTGAAGAGTAAGTTTTTGAGAGCCGAAATTGAGTCGTAAACAATAAAATCAAAAGAGAGCAAAAAAGCGAATTGTCATTACATTGGTGATAATGGAATCTGGAAAGAGTTGCGAAAAAGAATGTCGCACCGTATTTCGAACATAAAAAAAAGAGACAGAAAAGTTATAGGAACAAATGGGACCCACCCTTGCATAATGCGCAACCTGGATAATCCCAAATCCTCTCTCTCTCGAAAATTGATCCATCCAGTGTTGAGTCGTTCAGTTTCTTCTCCACCTTCACCACCAGTGCCAGTGCCAGTGCCAACACCCGACGCCCTCTGCCCTCTTAAACCCCCAAGACGTCCTCACACAATCCCGGGTCGGGAAAGGGCTGTACGTTCTCCGCAACAAAGACGTAATTGGAGAAACACGTTGAAACACGTCGCGAGTGAGACCCAAATACCCGGAACTTGGAGAGAGCGTGTGGGTTACGAGGGAGGAGGGAATGGTGTAGTGTCGGAGACGGTATTTGTGTCGAGACTTGTCTTGAAATTGGGTTTGGATTTGAGAGGCGTTGGAGAGTTGGGCTTGGGCTTTGGTGTAAGGTGACCTCTGAAAGAAGAAATTTCTCGATGAATTTTTTATTAAAAAAATCCTATCTTTTACACACCTCGGTGCAAAAGGGCTTTGCCTCATCATCCGCGAAGGTATGCCAGAGGACGACTCTGTTGCTGGTGTGGCTGCAGTAGCAGAAGTGGTGGAACGCGCATTCTCGCACCAAAACCAGCCATCGCGATCAATTTCCTAGGAGTCTTCGACCGAGTCATAACCGCACTACCCCGTCTTCCAGTCATGGTACCGCAGCGGCAGGTGCATTTGAACCTTGGCTCAAGGCTTGGATGACCAGCAGATAATAGGGATGAGAAGTCGCAAAGCCGTGGTGGGGTCCTAACACCACTTGTACCAGATGTACCGTAGTTGTAGAAAAGCATAGACGCAGGCCTATTGGAACCGCCGAAAAGAATCGCGTCGATGGGATATATGGCCGTCGGTGTCATTGCTAAGGCTGACGCTGCGGTCAGTCTTCCCGGACCTGAAGAAGTCCAGATACAGGTATAATCCAATGGCGAATGTAACGACTGCTGTTGCTGCTGGTACTGGTGTGGATCTGGCAATGTTTCCCATTGCAGAAACCCGTTACTCGGCTGTTGTTGCTGTTCCAGGCTCTTGTCGAAGTTTTGTATGTATGGGTGCTTGGTTCAGATGCTCATAGGTTCTAATAATACATTGTGAGAAATTAACCATCTCGGATTTCTCCGATGGAGCGAAGTTGGCTCCATCCGCTTTACTTACAGCTCACTCTAGCCTTCACAATGCCGATGATTAAGGCTTCAAATGTTGTCGTAACGGGCGGTATTTTCAACAGTAGTGAGCCTCAGAGTGTCACTGAATGTACGTTCTCATATTCTGCATATGATACACTGCTAATCAACTGCTAATCTGATTTTCGAAAGTCATCCTGCGAACCTTTGGGAACAATTATGTACCAGGCGCGACCCATGATAATAACGACGACCTCGATGCTCCAAAATGCCATCCTGGGACCCGCACCTCTTTTCTCACCCGCCTTTCCAATTGGGTAGAGGATACAAAAAGCTCCATTTATCTCACTTGGCTACATGGTCCTGCCGGTGCTGGAAAGTCTGCGATAGCCCGTTCATTGGCTCAAAACTTGCATCGCAATCGATCACTGGCCGGATCCTTTTTCTTCTTTAGAACGGACTCGAGACGTAACACGGAGAGGCCATTCGTGACGACACTTGCATACCAAATTTCTCGTTCAATTCCTGACACCCTGCCATATATTGCGAAAGCTGTTGAGGATGACCCCACTGTGACTTCTATGTCCTTGGAGACACAGTTTCAAAAGTTGATCATAGAACCACTGGTCCAAATGATCGCGGATGGATCCAAATCGTTACGTCCAAAGCTAATTATCATCGACGGACTTGATGAATGTATTGAGCGACAATCGAGGGACCTGATTTTGAAGGTGGTAGTCCATGCCCACCCACACCTACATAGCCGTATCAAGTTTCTTATTGTCAGCCGACCCGAATACGACATTCAGCGTTCTTTCGATTCCGTTCCCGATAGCCTGGACCAATATATCACCATGATAGGACTTGAGGGGGATTTACAGGCTTACGAGGACGTTCGCACATACTTACGTGATAAGTTCCGTCGAATCAAGCAAACTCATCCCCTTCGAGAGCATTTCCCTCCGGATTGGCCACCAGATCGTGCAATTGAGCAACTAGTCGAAAAATCATCCGGCCACTTTATTTATGCAAGTACCGTTATCAAGTTCATTGAAAATGACTGCGACCGGCCACAAGAGCGGCTCAATATTATTGTCAATTTACAGGCAACGTCCCAAAACCCTTATGCTATGCTTGACGCATTATACCTCAACATCTTGACTTCCTCCAGGGCCGGTCGTCGCTTGCTTGTCAACATCCTGTCAATTGTTGTCTTGGATGTTCAATTCCAAGTCAATAGTAAGACAGACCATTTGGAACCAGTTAATATGAAATCAGTCCAATTTATAGAGAGTGTCCTCTTTCTTCAACCCGGAGGCGTCCGACTTGCTCTACTAGATCTCAAGTCTCTTGTTGGAGTTGAGACGGGCATAGAATTCTGGCATAAGTCATTCTCTGATTTCCTGCTTGACTCCTCCCGATCAAACGAATTCTATGCCTCTGTTGCGTCTGCCTATACATTGGTAGCAAAAGGTTGTTTACGGCTCTTGTCAGATAGAACTGGCTTGCTCGAAAGGTGGTCTACGACTCTGCATGATTCAATGGTTTCATCTGACTAATATTCCTTTTTTTAAGATTGTGGTCGAACGTTTGTGACGTGTATCCAACTGGTACTCTTAAATGTCACCATCTCCTTAGCCACCTTTGCATGAAGTCAGTTGTCGATTCTGAGTTGGAGACTTCCATGATGAAATATAGGTTCAATGTTATTCCTTCCCACATCAAACCAATTGGTCTCTACTTCTTGGTTTTTTGTTCCTGCCTCTACAATTATCAGCAGGTATCTTAAAGACTTGCTTCTTTCAAGTTCAATCTCCAACTAACCACTATTAGACCTTCAAAGGACCGACAGTTGTTGAATACCTTCGGTACCAGTTTGACCTTTATCTCATATCTGACCTCCGACATTTTATTCCCCTTGATTCAGCAATCATGTGCGTGTTACGGGCAACAATTTTTTGCGGTTCCATAAATCAGGAAGGATACCGAGCATTGGCTGAGAAAAACAAATCACAAATGGTTGATGTCGAGTCCTGCTTCCTTCGTTACATGTACTGTTGGCCAATTTCCCCCTCTGAAAGGTTCATCATTTGTCAGTTTTTTTACTCAAGGGATCGTGCATGCGAATATTACCTTGGAGCACGTAAGTCCCATCCTTGAAAGGAAGATAATTCATACATTGATCAACTCCACCTCTGGCAGAACCGCCTACAAATTGATATCATTATTTCCGGAATAGTCGAAGAAGAATGGACTAAACTGACAAAATTCTGTAAACTCGAGCGAAATCAAGGAAACGATCACAGCCACTGGAGTCCGTAGGAGCTCTTGCTTCAGCGTACCCGATACACGGCAGTGGAAGTTTGATGCGAACAACAACGTGGAAGGAATATTTTCTTAAAAGCCACTTTCTATTGCTGTCGGATTATATTCCTGTCTTAGAAGCAACTATCTTCATTTCTAGTTCCTTACATCTACTTAACGACGTCGAATCCGTATGGTTCATTTGAGAGGTACTTTGACAAGGCAGCAGGCGTGTATAATAACGGTATATATAACGACAGAAAAAGGCGGTTATAAAGATAACACGGCGAGCATTTTGATGTCCAATTGCTCCGGGCCGGTCTTCCGTTGAATTGCGGAGTCCCGGCCCGGTGTCAATTGGACATTTGTTTGCGGCAGTTTGCCCGCCGTGTAAATAACGAAAGCTGATAACGGCTCATTCGGGCCTCTATCGAATATCTCCAAGCAACTCCGATTCGAGAGATTTAACAAGTCAGTCAGCATGTATAAAAATCAATAAAGTATAACTACAGGGAAATATATATGAGGGGTTTATAACAATAAATAAAACTCTGATCATGATATATAGGATTATCCTACTACAAAAGTGTCGCTAAGAGTCACGCAGCAGAGGGCGGGTTTTGAGCAATGTAAAATTAAAAAAGTGCACGATAGCAGTTTGATCGTCCAGAATTTCGATTGGTATCGGATGAGTGTGGTATGGTGACAAGGTAGATGGAAGGGGTTCATGATGGGAAAATGAGAAAGGAAAAAAAAAGACAAAACAAAACAAAAGCAAAACCGAGCTAGCTTAGGCTTGATGCATATATATGACAAGGGGTTGTTGGTCGTTGCAGTTTTTTTTTGACGATGCGAATTCACACACACAGGGAGAGATTTACTAGTAAAGAGATTTGAGGAAACTTGAGGCTTGAAACTTGAAGGCGGCAGGGAGAACGATTGTTGCAGAGGGCGGCGCTGAGCAAGAGTTGGGGAAGAAAATGTGCGTCGTTGGTGGTGGTCTTGATTCTTGAAGCAGCCGAAAAATAAAACGTTGTCTTGAAGGTCGACGAAAGGAAAAATTCAAAAAGGTCTTGATGCAGTCCAGGTTGCTTGATAAAACTTTGAAGGAAAGCTGAGTGGGGAGGCGCCGTGCTCACACACACACACACACACACAAGTCAAGGCGGGTCAAGAGAGGGGCTCGCAAAAAGAAAAGCGGCAACGACGAGACTGAAGAGGGGGGTAATGGTTTAAACTCCCCCAATCATTGAAAGAAGAAGCACCCGCGTCCAAAGTTTCTTTTTTCTTGAAATAAAAACTTTGCGAGAAATGCCGAAAAGAGGGGTGGGAGAGGGAACAAAAAAAACGCTCATCACAAAGCTCATCACACTTCACAACAAGAGCAAAAAAAAACACAAGTCTTGAAACTTGGGCCGCTTGGTGTGAGATCATCAACCGGGCGCGTTGGACTCATTGGACGCTCACGGGCACTTCTTGCTCGTCGTCTTCTTCGAATGGTTTGCCGCAGTCTATCGTCAGTGTGAGCACGCCGTTCTTGAGAGTTGCGGATATATCTTGAGCCTGTATGATCGGAGTAAGTTTTTTGCGGCAACGTTGAGAGGTTCGGAGGGGTTTGAGTCGGCAGAGGGTTGAAAGTTTTTGAGGCGCGCGATCAATAAAATCAAAAAAGAGGGGCAAAAAAAAACGAATTGTCATTATATTGGTGATAATTGAAATAGGAAAGAGGCGCGGCGAAAAGAAAGCCGCATCGAACCGCATCATCGATTGGCAAAATGAGAGAAAAAAAAGTTATAGGAAACAAACAGGGACTCACCCTTGTATAATGCGGAACTTGAATTAATCTTCTCATGATCCCAAATCTTCTCTCTCGAAGATTAGGATTAACGATTCGTCCAATCTTGAGTCGTTCGGATTCTCCTCCACCTTCACCAACACCAGCGCCAGCACTAGTGCCAACAACACCCCACGCTCTCTCCCCTCTCAAACCCCTCAAGACGTCCTCACCCCACACCGGGTCTGGAAAGGGCGGTACGTTCTCCGCAGAAACGGAGACGTACTTGACATGGTTGAAGAAACAGGTCGAGAGTGAGACCCGGATATTGTCAGGGAGGACACCTGGGAGTTCGAGAGAGCAGCTGAGGGTGTGTGTTGAGAGGGAGTAGTGCATGTCGGACGGGATGGTGTGAATATGTCGTTGACGGTGTTTGGTGCGGGTTGTGTCGACGACCTGGGCTTGAGTCTGGATTTGAGAGGAGGTAGAGGCTTGGGGTTGGGCTTGAGTCGTGGCGGGGACAGCAGGGGTGGTAGTGGTGTAGGCAGGAGGCGTAGCGGTTGTGGTCGACGTTCGACGTTGATATTGTTGAGGTGGCGCTTGAGGAGTACCTGGCGAGCTTACATCTTGAGGTACGAAATGCGGTGAACTTGAAAGGAAAATTTTCAGTAAATATTTTATTTTAAAAAAAAGAAAAGAAAAAAATACCTTAAAGGCGGTGCGAAAAGACTTTGCCTCACAGTCGGCGAAGGTATACCAGAAGTGGACGCTACTACGGCAGCGGCAGAAGCAGCAGCAGCAGAAGTCGTCGAACGCGTCATCGGACGCTCCATTATCGTACCAAGGCCAGTCGCCATCGTCGCGCTCAATTTCCTAGTCTTCGATCGAGTCATAACCGCACTACCACGCCTTCCAGTCACCGCGCCGCTACCGACACCCGCAGCGGACGGGGCGCTTGGTTCAACAAGACTCGGAGGAGTCGGAGTCATCATTGCTCCACCACCGCCACTCGTGGTCGCCGTATGAGACCGATAATAAGGATGAGAAGCTCCAGCAGTCGCAGAAGCAGTCCTAGCACGCGGTGGGTTCCTAACAACACCACCAGTTGTGCCAGATGGTCCTGGAGAAGACGCCACAGAAGCAGCAGACGGAGGTCGATTTGAACCGCCGAAAATCAGAGCATCAATAGGATGCATAGCGGCCGGTGTCGTCACTGGCGCGTGACGCTGCTGCTGCGGTGGATTATCGTGAGGATGGTGAAGCAAAATGGGCGTGTTATCGATAGGCGAAGGCAGAGGAGGCATACTACTCCCACTACTATGTGGCATATGTTCTTCCGGGATCGGAAGCATTCCTGAAACGGGTGTATCCAACGGCGAATGTAACGCCTGCTGCTGCTGCTGCTGGTGCGGGTCTAATGTTTCCCACTGCGCAAACGCAGCAGTCGGATGTTGTTGTTGATGTTGTTGTTCAAGTTGAGCTTGCTGAGACTCTTGTCCATGCTCTTGCTGCCCAAACATATCGCCAGAATAATCGTAAGAATAAGACATGACTTTGGAAAAAGGGAAAAGTTCACACACCGAGTTGGAATCGACTCGTCTTTTATAGAGTCGGGCTTGAGTGACTCAACCCCGCCATAAGGAGTTAATGAGAACAATGGCGGGTGTCAAGCACGGCCACGAGGCCGCCCGAGAAAAGTTTTCCACCAATCAGATGTCACATCACTCCCGCCCGTCACAGCCACAGTCGGTATCACGTGAAATCATACCTTTCCGGGAGTTCGGCGGAAACATAAATTGCAGTTGGAATTAGTTACATTTCCTGTCGGTATACCTAATATATCGAACAATACAAAGATATAAAACTTGTGAAAAAAAATGCCATAATGACAGGAAAGAGAAAAAAAAGGCCATCCGTACTTATTTTGGCCCAGAGCTTTCCGCCACCACGTCGTCTGCCTCTGCCTCATCCACCTTTTCAGGTAATAGATGACTCGGGGTCAAGTTCAAGCTTCCTGCACGACTGCGGACCACACGTCCATCAGCCCCAAACATGGAGGAAGAATCTCCACTAGCCCGTCGACTCGTTCGCAAGCTTCCAGTTTCCACTATCCTTCCAGACGCTCCACCGCCACCGCCGACACTGCCTCGTCTCCCCGTCCCTGTCGCATTAATAGACATCCCCGCATTCGAACTCCTCCTACTCAATCCTTCCATTGGTGAATAATATCCAGCAGCATCCCTATCCCAAACCGTACTTCCATAACTACTCGACAACGAAGGCGGCGGAACAGAAGGATACGATAATCCTCTCAACGGAACACCAAGCGTAGGATTCATCATCATCGCTCCCAACGAGAAACTCGATGGTGGACTCGTCACATTTGTCGATGCTGCCGATGCTGCCGAGGAAGATCCAGAAGGATGATGCTGATGTTGATGGTGGTAAGCATAAGATGTCGAGGTGGAGGAACGAGGAGAGAAAGGGAAGGGAGATGCAGGTGATTCGATCGATTCGCATGCTGACGAAGGTTCACTCTCGATCGTACTCAGCAGGGCATCTTCCGTGTTTGCTATAGGTAGCTTCGGTCGATGTACCCGCGATGAAGGCCTCGGAATAGGCACACCGTTCGTACCGGAACTCCCGTTTCCGTTTCCGTTCACATGGTGATTACTATTCCCATTTAGCAAATGAGAGTGCCCATTCAGTGTGGATGAAGGATAAGGAATCGACACTCCAATGCCGTTATTGTTGTTGTTGTTGTGTCTGGCTACGTACGACGTGGGGATATGAAGTACGCTTGTTGAGGGTGATGAACCAGTAGAGGACGATGTGGAACGATATTGAGCATAAGGGTCTGACGCGAGGCCGATGAGGTCATCCACGGGAAGTCCCAACTACATGAGTGCAAGGAATCAGGACACAGCAGACAAGGAAAAAAAGAGACACACCCTCCCCCGACATCGAATCAATTCCTCCCGATAAAGCTCATTCAACCTCGAAATCCTCATAAAATCTCTCTGCATATTCGCGAGCCGACTCTTCAGTTGCTCATTCTCTCTCATCATCGGCTCCAGCATCATCCCCGTTTGCTCTTGCTGCTGTTGATAGGACTGATAGGGCGATAGATGAGGAGGATGAGGAGAATAATAGTAATGCTGTTGTTGTTGTTGCTGCTGTTGCTGCCCGTTCCGTGAACTCGAACCGCTAGCGCCTTGCCCTGTATAACCACTATACAGCCCATATGAAAGAGGGCCAGGTCGTGTATCAGAAGGCGAAGCCGAAAGGCTCATATCAGGACTGGAGAAGTCGCTGCTCTCTGGTATGGCCAGCCCAGAACCCATACTGCTATGCCGACTGTGGTCGTAGCCGTTAGCTGGACTTAGACCATTCAAAGAGATGCTTGAACGATGGGATGATGGCTGTGTTTGGTTCCGGTACTGCCCATATGAATCATTTCGAGGTTCAGGCGTTGGGGGTTGTGAAAGATCCTGTCGAATATAGCATATATTGAACAAATTTGTCGTCGCGTTCGGATAAGACAAGGACTGTACCGCTTCTCGACCTTTTTCCTGCTGCTTCTCGTCTGTGTCTCGTGGGCTCTGCCGTGGTCTTGCCTGGCTCGGGTCATCTTGCCGTCTTGTCACATTTTCAAGTACAGTTGATGGTCCCGGGATGACGCTATCTATATGCGCTTGCGGCGTCTTTGAACTTGGTTCTGAATCCGTCGTCTTTGATTCGCGAAGCTATTGATCATGCACAGAAATCCACAAAATGGTGTGCGAACAAAGCGTTCAACGTAGACGGAATGCAAAAAAAACACAAGGGTGTCTTCAGTTCAAATTCTTCGGTATACGAATCATGACTGCGTACCTGTTCAAGCTTCCTCGACAACATAACGACGATTCTGTCCTCTTCCGCTTCATACGAGTTGATCAAATTCTCCTCCCTCTTCCTATGCTGCTTCTCAAGTTCGACCTCCCGCCGCATATGAAGCTCATGTTCTTCATGAAGAAGAGCAGCAAGATTTAGGCTAGGACCTGTGTTGCGAGAAGCACTATGATCAGCCATCGGGTTAAGAT
>JAIUJM010001114.1:0-10389 GCA_026262225.1 Inosperma sp. D86 | reverse complement strand
AAGGTATTTCTTGAGTTCAAGAACCGCCGTAGTTGATGCCATGCAGTGTTGTGCGAGTTGAGGGTCAAGGAAGGTCGCGTCAGAAGGGTCGCGTCGCGTGAAGCGGACAGAATATGTAAACAAACGATCACACGACTTCGGACTCTGGAACAACCGGTTATCAATTTATTCCTTCTCCGAGTGTTCATTGCTATCTCGTCGAACACTGATAGCTTCAAATGTCCCCACAAATACACCAGCGGCTAAACGACCTGCAGAGCCACCTGGTGCCTCAGCCAGAACCACTTGCGATGCTTGGAGACATCACATATGAAGTACCTGCATTACTGACACTCCCCGTCTTCCGTATTCATGACACCTTAACACTAATAACGAAGGAAATCTAGATAACCTACATTTTATGTTACAAAAATATTTTATATTTGTTTAGTTTCCGAACTGGGTCCATATGCTAGGAGGTCCATTGTCACCTCGAGAACATGGGTATTAGCAAAGGACCTTTCCTTGTTGAAGAAAAAATTCAAAACACCTTCAATCCTGCCACCTTTGATGACAAGACACTTTCCAAGATATTCGGTACCTTCTGGGACTCATTGACTGAAACTGATTATATTGATCTTTTCGAAGACATTGTGGAGACAGATGCAGAGCTGGTAAGTGCAATCGGTTGGCAATTTCACTACGCAATAACACTGACGATCTTCTAGCCAAAGGCACGGGCCAGGCTGCTTACTGACCATGTTTTATTGAGAGTAATGATCTTCCTCAAGAAGTACCTGTCGCGTGTCCCATTGCTCTTTCTCGAGCTTACTCTATCTGCCTTGACTGATCCGGATCCTGTCGTAGGCTTATTGTGCATGACGATTGGGGTCGGTAGGTTATGCGATCATATTTTCCACCTCCACCGCAGCCGAGTTAGAAAGTACAGGAATCAAACATCGTAAGTGACTCAGGACTTTCTTTGACTTGCTATTTCACGTTAAGTATACCATGATCAGGTAGAAGTCGAGAAACTTATCCAGGAATCCACACTCCAGGGTATACTGAAACGGGACCAGGAGCTAGCCAATCTGCTCGGTGATATGAATTGTTTCAAGCTTACTGAACTTGAAGAGAAGCGCAAGCTTGAAGATGTTGAGCCACAGGTAAACGGGGAACGTTTGGGTATGTGCGTCACAGTTGCATTCATTGGCAAACCTTGTGCATTAATTGTTTCTCAACAGCTCTCGGAAAACAGGGTATTGTTTCCTGTATTCAACTAAGTGATTTCGTGCTCATATTGGTTCTATAGGCGAGATCTTGTGCCGTGGTGTATCAGTAACGGAGAAGAATGGTTGTTTGGCCTTCTCCGCGACGAAGAACAGATAGAAAGTTATCGGAAGGAATCACGAAAACAGGATTTACAACAATGAACCATTGTGGATATCTAAAGAAATGGAGAGTAGTAGATTATGAACTACCGTTGCTTAATAAAATCTTTTTATTCCCTCCGTGGATCCAAAGAACAATCTGGCCAGATAATTCATCGAAAAGTACCTTTGGCTTGCCGATCTGGGCCCGGCTCTCCCTTGTCGTAGCCTTCCGAGCAACCGAACTGCAGGCCAGATCCTCTGACCATGCATACTGTACTGTGATAAATCCTCCCCAGATAGGAATTAACGCATGGTCATGACCTATACAAGCAGTTGGGATGTCAATAAAGGGATTCAAAGGAGTCGTCTGCGACAAGAGGTTGAGGTGCTCAAATATGTTTTGAGAACCGCCATCTGCGTCAGGTATAACGAGACATTTTACCCCGTATCGCATCAAAACACAAATGCGGGTAGAATGAGGAAGAAAATATGGATGCGAGATCGCCTCCGGGAAGAGGGATAATTCAGCAGCAGGTTTGTTGGTTTGGGTGAAGTGACGGTGATACTGAGAAGGGTCAAGGGTGTCATTAGAACAACGTCAAGCTCGAAGAGGCGAAATTCCTTAAGGTGATGACGTAGAAGTCGATTTTCAGGCAGCAGTGCCAACCACTAAAATAATTCATCAGCATCGTTCCACTGTATAAAAAAGTAGAGATCACCTCGGCCTTAGATCGCCAAATGACTTTCCTGGAATACTGCAAGGAAACCGAGTTGCAAACTGTCCAATCGACAATGATAATGCAAGGGCCATTACGTGAGTCACTGAATTCATAGCGGGTGTACAATGCATAAGCAACTTGTGTACCTCGAAGTCGAAATGAATCACATCGATTGTGGTGTGCCTCAGGAAAACAGGCGAGCCGTTCCGCCCTCAGACCCTTTACTTCTCCGTCCTGGTCCAAATCAGAACTCACTCGCCAGATTTGAATCCAACGGAAATAGCGAGGAGATTGCGAAGATTCAAGATTCCATGCTGGCACGCGTTTCACCATGATGCCAAGATTGAATGTCAGATATTCAACATCCAGGTCCATATCGATCGAGAGCAGAATTTCAGTCTCTCTGCCCTCGTCAAACATACCTTCGTCAAAGGGCATAGGAATGAGCATCGCTGGTTCAATAGTTGAGGCATTTAGGTCGTAACAGAGGACAGAACCGGACGTAGTGCCGACAAGGAGCCAACGACCGCCTTCAACAAGGTGCGAGCAGTTGTGTGCCTCTTCAGGAGAGGTGAATTGGCGCTGGATAGAAATGGTTTCATATTGGTTTGATGAGCAATAGATTCTGGATTTTTGCCAGCATAAAATTAAGTGTTCGAGTTCATGGTTCGTGTAGAGGTCCAAGGGTTTCTCGAGACGAAAGCGGCGGGGATACACTGTGGCAGAATATAATTTATAGAGAGCCAGCCATATTGGTCGTGCCATCGAAGCATTGTGGAGGTGCCGACAAGTCTGGTGGATAAGTAAGGCCAAGGAAACAAAATATTTCAAGGAAGACCAACCTGTCGAACACGAAGGACCTCATGCCATTCCAGTTGCGATAAAATCTGTATATGGAGCTCGAGTGGTAGATCTGACAGGTTAGCTGCTTTCTTAATGTAGTCAGATATACAGCCACCTTGTCCAGTCTAAGAACGACGCACATTGACAAATCGTGTAGCCAGGTCGTAAAGGTATTTATTGAGTTCAAGAACCGTCGTAGTTGATGCCATGCAGTGTTGTGCGAGTTGAGGGTCAAGGAAGGTCGCGTCAGAAGCGTCGCGTTGCGTGAACCGAAGACAGCCTGGCACATGCGACTCCGAGAATTATGATCGTTTGTTTACGCACGACTCCGGACAACCGGTTATCAATTTATTCCTTTTCCGAGTGTTCATCATCATCATAATCATTAATGCAACAGCTTAGCTATATCTTGTCGACCACCGATATCTTCAAATGTCCCCACAAATACACCGGCGGCTAAACGGCCTGCTGAGCCACCTGGCGCCTCAGCCAGAACCACTTACGACGCTCAAGCTTGGAGACATCACATATGAAGTACCTGCGTCGCTCACACCGTCCCGTCTTCCACATTCACGACACCTTCTAAACATCAATGACGAAGGGAATCTAGATAACCTACATTTTATGTTACAGAAGTATTTGCTTGGTCAAGATATCTGTTTAGTTTCCGAACCGGGTCCATATGCTAGGAGGTTGGCCTTGACGTTCGCAAGGTACGAGGACTGGTGAAAATATATTTCTATGAGACGTTCGACAATTTTATTCAGGCTTATCAACAAGGAATACGAGTACATTTCTCTTCATCGAGATGTTGGTGAGACTGAGCTGAAGCAGGTTTGCTCGAAGCTTTCTGTTTCTCAGATTTCTTACTAAATATTACCTCAGGGCAGAGAAATTCGAAGTGGCAGGAACCTGTTCTACATTGATAGCCCAACTGTAAATGCTGTGAAGCATGGGCGTTTATTAATTCTAGAGGGAATAGAAAGAGCGGAACGTGGCATTTTACCGGTAAGTTTTTATGTGTTAATGGGATCTGTACTCATGAAACTTACGAATAGATCCTCAACAATCTCTTGGAAAACCGTGAAATGTACGGCCATTGTCTGGTTCTGTAACCTGAACTAAGCGTTAGCTAGCAATCTCGATGATGGCACACATGTCATTCATTCTCATAAACACGCTTTACTCGACACGAACAAAACTGAACACGGCACTTTTTTTATCCCCGCACACAGAGATTTCCGAATTATTGCGATCGCTGCGCCCGTTCCTCCCTATCCTGGATACCCTCTTGACCCGCCCTTTCGCAGCCGATTTCAAGCCCGTTTTATCGATCCAATAAGCGCACAACTTTCCCTTTTAGCTCCCAACGCTTCACCCTCAATACCGTTTTATGATAGATTCCTTGATCTTGTCCTGTCCACACAATTAGCAAGCGAATCTCGAAACGCTCTAGAACTGGTATCCAAGACATCTCTGCTACCTTTCCCACAAACAGCCTTAGCCAAGCTTCAAAGCCTTGTTGCTACGTTTCCTCCCCCAGACGTTATGTCACCAACTCAACTTGGACGGCTCCTGTTGACGGTTCATCCTGGGCTTATATATGCCCCTTTCGAAGCTTGGGCTATTCTAAGCAGGCAGACGGAGGCCTCAGGACTTGGCGAGATAGGAAATCCTGCTCTCCTTCCCTCGGATGAAAATGGGGGCATGTTTGGTTATCAGGTAGCTGAAATCCACCGTCGTGGAAGACAAGCCGCCAAGATCGTCTTCAGCGCTCCTGAAGGCAAACGCCCTGTGGCTCTCACTGTGCCTGCAGGCCCAAAGGAGCTTCGGCCTTTTCCATTCGTAGGAACAATGGAGTTCAATGTGACCCCAAGATTCCTGAACGTCTTAACATGTTTCCTTCAAGCTCACGCTCTTGGTTGGGATATTTCGGTGATCCCCCCTGCGCGGCTCGCAACGGCATCGACCTCAACTACGACTCTGATTAATGTTTTTGGTCAGATACTTGGTTATGAAACCGATGTAGTCCATATGTATAAGGAATTAGGTGGACGGGAACTGATAATGAGGAGGAAGGTTGGAGACGGAGGTGCAACTGCATGGGAACCCAGGTGCGTCTGATTTTCTTTATGTAACTTATGACTCACAACCTGCTTCTAGCCATCTGATTGAGGGGGCATTGGCGGGTACTTTGCTGCATCTCTCTGGTCTAGATGTTATCGGATCCACGGCTGGCTCTCTTTCACGGATTATACAGGATAGAGAAAGTGAATTATGGGAGGGCAAGCGGATAGTTGGCGAGGCGTCGGAAAATGAGGCATGATGACTCTCTTGCCCTCGTGATTTCTCCTGACTCGGAGTAGCTTGAAGCAGGTGAATTAAACGTCGCACACCCCTCGTTCAGAATCATCGCAACAACGTCGAAGTCCGTCCCTCTCAAAGAGTGGTTAACCAATGAATATTCCAACATGTTCTTCCATATCCCCAGTCAACCCATGGAGCCGAGCGAGGAAGCGGCTATTCTTAAGCATACCGGATGCCCTCCTGAATTTGTCAATGTCCTTACGTTGTTTGCAGAGAGATATAGGGCAAGCATTTCGACTGACGATGTGCTGAAAGCCCGCAAACTTGGAACAAAGACGCTTGTCAGGATCGCCCGGAAAATTGCCTTGTATCCTCAAAGTGTTGATATGTTTGACTTGATCCAACAAGCGCTGCTGGCCGAATTCCTGCCTGCGGTTGAGAAGATCAACCTGGACACTTTACTCGCCGATTCTGGAGTATCTCAGAAAAGCCCTCCTGTGCGTTCCTTCCATTCCCGTCTAGTCCAGTTGTTGCAAACTTATCATTGCCAAGTTCAACCCCAGCCCATTCGTAGAAAACGACTACTTGACCTTTCCAGCACCGACCGTTGCTGCTGATGGACAAATACATTCCAGCATCGCGATACCCATCTTTAATCCTGCAGAAGATATAGAAGGATCCTTGTCACATATACCTCACATGGACCATTTCTATGATAACAGCCTTCAAACCGGCCTCATGAAAAGCATTGCTATAGACTTAGTGTTGCTGAGGGAACATGTTGTCCTGCTGGGTAATCAAGTAGGCTTCAAATTAAGTCGCGGAGCATGCCACGATGACTAAACCTCTTCCTCAGGGTGTTGGGAAGAATAAAATTGTCGATAGGTTAGTCACCTTTTTTATGTATATTGAGATTCTTGTTTTTAAACGATTCCAGGTTATGTCAGGTGAGCTGGAAGTCCATCTTTACCTGAACCTCTGATGACAAATGTTCTCTTGCGTAGCTCCTTAAACGACCACGCGAATATGTCCAGTTGCATCGAGATACCACTGTGAACCAATTAATGTTTAATACTACGCTCGACGGTGGGTTAATAAAATATTCAGACTCACCTCTTTTGCGCGCAATCAAATTCGGTCGAATTATCATTATCGACGAAGCCGACAAAGCTCCAGAACATGTTGTTGCCATTTTCAGAAGTCTAGCTGGCCAAGCGGAAATGTCGCTTTCCGATGGTCGACGGGTGCGGTTGACAAAGGAGAGGGAAGACGACATTGTGGTCCATCCAAATTTTCGCCTTATTCTGTTAGCCAATCGACCTGGATACCGTATGTCGTTTCTATTGACCTGATAATCATATTTTACTGGTGACTAGCTTTTCTTGGAAATCACTTTCTACAGGTCCTTGGGGAGAATTTCAGTACACATTCGGTATCAAATCCGGATCACGAGTCTGAAATAAAGCTCATCAGCCAACTTGCGCCAAGTTTCAATAAAGACTTCGTTTCCAAACTTGTTGGAACATTCCACGATTTGAGGAAAGCGTACGAGGCTGGCGTTCTTACTTATCCGTATTCTCTGCGAGGTAGGTCAGCTGTGACCACTTCAATTAAAGATACATTACCGTTTTTCAGAGCTGATCAACCTCGTAAAACACATGACCGCTTATCCATCAGATAGTCTGGAGGATGTGCTCCGTAATGTCTTCGACTTCGACATAAATAAGCCAGAGACTATGGAAAAGCTATCGGAAATTTTGAATCAGCATGGGTAAGACGTGTGGAAAATAAGAGTAGAGTTTGCTGATAGTACGACAGTTTACACGTTCCTCGTGTTGGATTAGAAGCCGTTAGGGAATCTGCAAAGAAGGTCAGAGATGTTGAGTACGAGGATCCGGCAGACGGCATAGATGAACCCAAAGAGGGCAAACTTGATGATGACAATGAACATTCAGGGGGAGGTACTTTTGCTGGTGGAGTACGACTTTCCCGGAATCCCCATTTTTATTCTCACTGGATAATATCTGTAGACGGGTGGGAACAGTACCGCTGGCATTGGCGGCCGGGGAGGGTACAAGCGTTTGTACAAGAAAGGTGACATCCACCAGGTATCATCTTTCTCAGTTTAAACTGTATTTCTCTCCATACTTTTGCTCCAAACTTAGGTTCCGGATCTCCACAAACGAAAGCTTCCGGATGAGCTCAGGGAGAAAGCCCGTGAGATGGCACGAGAAGAACTTCAGCGCCGGTTGGAGCAGCTAGACATGACTGACACTGAAGCGCGAGGCTATTCATCGCTGTTGAAAGCAACTCGAGGTCACATGGCGGCTCTCTTATACCTCTTGGAAAGTAAGCCAAATCCGTTCGTATATACGGTAGTGTTATTTGATTCTGGGATAGATCTGGCAGCCAAGGAAGAGGAGCGTGTTTGGGTGAAACGACAAATCGATGGAGAATTGGACGACACGCGCTTAACTGAAGGTCTGACTGGAGAGTCGACAGTATACAAACGTCGCAGTCTGGAAAAGCCTGAACTTGGCCGACCACAACTAAAGTAAGTTTGGACCAGTCAAAGCGGTTGGCTTAGTCTTACATCCATATAGGCCTAAGAGAATCAGATTTATATTTGACTTGAGTGCATCCATGTAAATTTTAAATCAAGTGGGCTCTGCCGGTCACTGACTTGAGTAGCTACCGATTCCAGTACGATGGACGTCTTCAAAGGAGCTTGGAGACCGCTGTTATGCTCATGGAAACCTTCGACCGTCTGTCTAGGAAGGACAAATATGTTTGGGATGTATGTGATCCAACATTCTTGATGAGATATAGTGCACTGAATATCAAGATCCATGTTAGATTTGCGGGCACTCTGGAGATGGCCCTGAAATTCCATTGGTTTTGCCAGACAAGCCACCAACTGAAATTAAACAACGCTGGAAGGTAGTAGAGAAGATGAACCTGATACCCCAATATGCCTTTGCAGGGGACTACACTGGTACTTGCTTACAACTCACATGTGCAACATCTAACTATCAGGTTAGTCGAAGCGATAGTCAAGGGCGTGACAGAAGTTGCCAAATATGACGCAGGTGCGAAAGGTTTCTCTGTTTAGAATCGAAGTACACCATAAGGCTTAAACACGATCCAGATGATTGGTTTGTGATTGCAATCACAGTAAACATGTCTATACTGCATATATCCTTCGCTGACGTTCCTCGCAGGATGCAAACTTCGGAAGGTACGAAATTTCTGAAGAAGACTTGCTGAGTGCAGTGAAGCGCAACCCTAAAGTTAATACTGCTCTAATATGCATTGGCGAAGGTGCAGAAGCGTCTTCGTGAGTGTTCTATTGTATTTCCGGAGTTTCTACAATTCTTAGAGGTCGTAGCGTTATAAAAGCTCTCCCTGGCCGTGCATTTCGAGTTGGTAATACAAGCGACATTCCAAACGTTCTGCGTAGCATTTTGTCCACAATGGTGGACCGCTGATTTGGTTGTATTGTCAGCATGGGTTCTGATGAGGGCTCTTCGTGAAATGGATTTATTTCCTGGCAATGAGATGCACAATATTAGCTGGTAGTCCTTCATTCAAAGTTGTTCGAATTAAGTTCATTCGGAGTGAAACTTGAAGCCTATCAGGGAGGACAAGAGTCATTTTGCAGAAGCACCCATAATAATGACAAGAATACAAATTGTGATCACCGTGGTGGACCTGATATAAGTAACAGCTCATCTTCAAGCCTGAGTTCCGACTCATACCCAGGAACAACTTCTTGAAGTGCAAGGTCACACCAATCTGACTCCATCCCATACACGATCTTCGCCGCCTCCCAAAACTCTGGCCTCCATCCAGCCTGTTCCCAATCTAGGAGCGCAGTCACCTCAATGTCTTCATCACCCTGCCCATGAATCTTGACAAGGACATTGAACCGTGAGATGTCTCCATGAGTGAAGTAAACACGATGACTGTCTCGCATCTCATGTCGAATATCTTGTAGCCGACGCGCAGTAGGCTTGTGCATCCGCACGAACTGGTTGAAGGTGGAGATCCGCCAGTCGTTGTAGGCGCACTCGTCATTGAAAGGGCCAAAAGACTGAGATCCAATGCGCATGTCGAAGCCTGCCGTACGGCGAATAGATCCAATCCAGCCAGCAGGCCGTGGTTGGCTAATACTACGCAGCTGCTGGACGTACCGTCCTAATTGTTGCATGGCAGTTCTTTTCTGAGCTGGCGTGGTGGCACGCCACACGCGGCCAAGCATCTCTCCTTCCATGAATTGTATGAATAGCCTCGAGCGTCCAGGTGATGAAGACTCTTGGAAATCGTACACCTCTGGTATAGGAATAGTCGTATTCGCCTTCGCGAACCGCATGGCCTCTGCCTCCAGTTTCAGAGGCTCCGTAAAGCCTTCTTTCACAACGACGTCATGGGTTAAACGTCGCACATTTCCACGCAAGCGTCGGTACCTTTGAGATGAGCGATGAAGTAAAAACGGATAAAATAGCCTGCGGAAGCGGTTGCAGATGAAATTCCAGAAGTAAGCCCATATAGACATCGTACTATTCCCTTCTTTAATACTTATTGGACCAATTCAATTACCAAAGGGGTCTGTTCAACCTTCAGACAAGTAAGAATAGGGGAGTTCAAAGTTGGTGCAGCGACCGCTTCAAAACAGTTGCTGCAGTTTCGATGCCGTCGGCTGATTCTCGGACATCACCACCAGGCCCTATTCGGAGACGGGGTTAGGTTTATCTGAGTCAGCAACTCCAAATTTGTATGTCACTCTCATTAACATTGAGCTCACTGTTGCCCACAGTGAGCTCCATAATTTCACTCAATTTTGCAATAAAAAAGGCGCACCCTTAATATAATACAATAGTTGTACTAATTCTATCACTGTGTGTCTGTTTATATTCAATCTGAACCTAGAAAGCAACGGAAATGTGTGAAGACAAGCGTCGGGAGGCGATGACGAAAGCCCCTGCTCATTAACCAATACGTTGATCAGGAATTTTGGAAGGTTTGTCAGCTGTGACAAGTGATGATCACAGCACGTGTACTCCTCGGCATTGCGAAACATACATCGCAATTTTCATACTCCGATGACAACTGAAAACTGCAGCAACTGTTTTGAAGCTAGTGTTGCCGGAAGCTGAGCTAGCTTCATG
>JAIUJM010001112.1:0-10406 GCA_026262225.1 Inosperma sp. D86 | reverse complement strand
CAAATTAAAAAATGCTTACTGCGCAAATTGTTCACCTTCATTGTCCACAACTATCAATGAGTCGATACTCAAAGCCCCATTAGGTACCGATATAGACATGGAATAGCTGGTTTTTCATTTGTGAGTTAATTCATCAACTTTATTTCAAGGCAGAACGCACTCTCCGGCATTTACGTCTCCAAGAGGCAGGAGTACCCGACCCGAAGACGGGCCAGTCGTTTGATTATCGAATGTCACGCCAGGCAGAACCGTGGCTTTGTACGAGTAAAAATTAATGATGATATGACATTACAGGGGATATACCAACTCACAGTTCCTGCCAGAGCCCGCAAAATCCCTTTTGTCGTTCCGAGAACTAACACTGGAAACTGAGCTACAGCTGAGACCAACTACCTCTACGCCAAATTTTCTCCCATTGGCGACTGAAGGTAAATATCCATTGGCAAGAAACCAAAACTTCATGTATGTCCCTTGATCCGTGTTCTGTTCCTTTGGCACACATGAGATAGATGCACCCGCCCCGCCTTCTCTTGAGGACGCAAATGGATACTAGTTCCAAAAAGAAGTTAAAGCGTATCAATGATGACATAAGAGCGATAACCACTTCGTCGCATGTTTTCCCACTAACGGCAGTATTGCAGTACCCTGTGACGCATCCTGCTGCTCGTCGTTTTGCATCCTTGTTCGTAGGATCATATGTAAGTAAATCCGTGGTTCGGCCTTGCATTCCTAAGCAAATTTTG
Organism: Inosperma sp. D86; assembly: GCA_026262225.1. Classification (NCBI taxonomy): domain Eukaryota; kingdom Fungi; phylum Basidiomycota; class Agaricomycetes; order Agaricales; family Inocybaceae; genus Inosperma; species Inosperma sp. D86. The sequence continues at coordinate 9,663 of JAIUJM010001112.1, read as the reverse complement.
GTGTAAAAGATACGGAAAAGAAGAAACTATAGGACAAATACCGCGACATATATTTTCGCATATCTGCACGTTTTTTGAGATGTCAGGAAACTCACAAAGCGGTTGTAAAAACGTACAGCATCAGTCAACCCTGGCACATAAACAAAAGTCATTGTAGGAGTCGCTGCTGTTGTTGAGAGTCGGTATTTCCTAGCCAACTAGATATCATGAAGAGGGGGGCGGTACATACACGATGTAGTTGCACTCGCCGAGCTACTAATTTTGATAGTGCGAGTTGCAATCGACGACGTGCTGGATGTTGAAGTGGTTAGATACCGACATCGTCCATTTCCAGCACATTCAGTACCCTCCAGGCAACCTCCATAACCAGATTTTCGTCAATAATTTAGTAATGCGAAGTGTATGGATGGCTTACATGTGCCAGGACAACATATTGTGCCACTAACGCAACAACCATCTTCGCAACATGTTTCACCATTCTCACAACATGTGTTTGGACAACATATGGACCCGGCACTGCAACAGCCGCGTGGTGGATTTCCACAACACATTGAGCCTGGTTTACAACACAAGCTACCGCCACATGTCTGCGCTGTGTAAGGGCAGCAGCTTGGTAGTTTCAGAGGGGCCAAATCAATGAGGACATAGGAAAAAGTAATCTTTCAACTCACGTGCCATCCCCACGACACTGGAAAAGAGGATGTCAAAACATACCACTCTAAGTAAGTCTGGGGAGATGTGTGACACTTACATTGGAATCACCAGGGCAGCAGAACCCATTGCCACACTGTCCATTGATCAAATTAATTAGCCCTGCATTAATTGAGGTACAGAAGATCGTACACATTTGTTATAATCTGGGGTACAGCAGTATAGTTCACCTGGACACTGTACAGCTTCAAGTTGGGGGATATTGGTATTGGTCGCGGTGTTCAAATTCACAAACACATACGATAACCCGCTGGACAGGTGACTTGTTGTCTTATGTCTAAACCCAACAGCCGACGCCGCGGAGAGAGCAAGCCGGCCAAAATGGAGGATGAGCTATTTCCGCTAGCGCCATCGTTAAATTGAGGTTTGCCAGGTCGTAAAGGAATTCCATCGAATGCTGCATTTGAAACGATAGCAAGGGTTAGGAAGATAATTGAGGTGAGTAGCAGTTCCATTGTAGTACCAATAATGTATTGGGAACGTGGAGTGGCAACAAAAAACCATCCCTGTCAGGCATTAAGTAGTCGTCAAGCAGTACAGCATACGGCCCCAGCAGATGTCAGTAAAAATATTTTGGTAACGATTAACATACCATTTGCACACCATCCTGTGAATGTGTGTTCCTGTTTATACGCTACGACTCTATCAAGGCTTTCCTTATCTTAGGCCCTGCGTGTCATGTAAACGCGCCTTGCCCGCCCTCTTTGCCTTTCTTCCCGTTTTTCTGTGTAGGACGGACACATCGCGTTCTCGGACGGTTCCACTTATGTGGTAGACATCAGCGTCTTCTCATTATAGAAAACTTCTTCACCTTGGCATCTCCGCATCAGGGTCCTTATATATGTTCTTATATGTTTCTGATAACAATTTGAATTACTTCCTCTGTCCTGCTATCCACGTCGTTGGTCACATCTGTCTCGGATCTTGATGGGCCGTGCTGTCTAGTTCTGCTTTCATCCATGACAAACCAATCGCTGATGAAGATTAATCCCTTGTCTTCAATTCTGTCGCTATAGATACTCTCTGTACCAACCTGGGGCCATTGTGAAAACATTTTTTTTCCACTTTACATTAATATGATCATTAACACACCCTTATAGCCTCCCTTCCATCTCGAGCGCTTTTCCATCGAACTCGCATAAGCAGCTACCTTCCACAGCGGTCAAGGACTAACCCTACATCGTATTGGACTCGATCTCATAAATCCTTGCTTCACTCATGGTCAACTGCCTAATTATCCAGAGTTTGAAACACGGACGGTGTTACAACCAGACTCTTATCAAACATTGATTGATCATAATCGTGTGGCTCATCAGATGAGGAAATTTCCTTAAGCTTGTCCTTGATTAAACGTTGGTAAGTCTAAGTAGGTATACATTTGTATTAAAAATATGGATGGTTCGTATGACAATGTATGTGGCGTCCTTCGCGTAAAAGTCGATCATCTATAAAATGTAGCATTAAATTACGTCCTTTGAAAAAACTCGTTCCATGTGTGGCAGAACTATGGGTTTGCCGAACCTATCCCGTCCATTCATAACTTCTTCTCCCTTGTTGAATGTACAGTGAGTGGATTCTTCGCACGCAATGATTCTCCTTTGAAATAAAGCCATACTGGGAATGGAATGCCCAGCACGATAGCTAATGCAGCAAGCAAAGAATTTCCGGGACCCATTCCAAGTTTATCAAACATTTGCGAGCCAAAAAGAGGGAATGCGAATCCAAGCAAGCAGCGGAACAACTGACGTTGACAAAATTGTCAACACATATAGACAAGCAAACTACGATTACTTACAGATGCAGCAGAAGTGGCACTGGCACCAAATTCGAAAGTGTCGACAAGATAGAGAGAGATTGGCAGGCTAAGACAAGTTCATTTAACAAAATCGAAATTTCACATTGAGAACAGGACAGGACTTACAACGTCGTCATCATCCCAAAACCAAAAATTCCAGAACCAATGATCGGCAAAATCCAATGGGCCTTCGCTGCAGCTGACCATCCATACCAGAAAATTCCCACAGGGACGAACAGAGCTCCAAAGAATAAGGCAGGTAGTCGCATCTCTGGCTTGGCAATCCCATTGTTTTTCGTAGCAAGCTATAGGTCGAAAGGGTTACCATTTTAAAGGTGATATTGTGACGCGTGACGTACATGTTTATATATGCGGTCTGCAAACTTCGCCCCAAAAATTGAAGCCAGAACAGATCCAAGACCAAGACCAAGGTAAGCGAGGCCGGAAATTCCAGCTTTGAAGTGATAGGTATGACTAAAGAAGGTCCCAAAGGTCGTGAACATGAGATATAAAATGCCATACATGCTACAATCCAGCGTGAGTGAATCCCCATCACTCGTATAAATATAACAGACTCACAACGCCATGTAAAGGCTGAGGACAAAACATATGAAACTTCGGCATAGAATCTCAACAGGTCGATACAGGTTAACCCAAAGGGCAAGCAGCCTGTTGTTGTCCGCTTGGAATAAGGCAGGATGCGCCTTAGCAGCCTTCTCCAGATCGTCATGTTTAAGAGCACGACGCATTCGAATTACAGGGGCATATGTCTCACGCAATAATGGAATTCCAATTACTGACGCAATAGCAGAGAGAACTGGCGAAGGGAATCAGGTGGCGATCAAGAAAAGATGGTATCATGACGTACTTGCAATGATGATGAACACCCATTTTTCACCTATTGACTCGGAGATAAAGCCACCAGCAACAGGTCCAACAACTGGCCCTAGAAAATTCATATATATAAGCCAGGAACTCTGGACAATGAAATTTGGAATATACCAAGAATGGGCCCCAGACTCCATATTGCCATCGCGGATGCTCTGTCACGCTCCGCGAAGAGATCTGCAATTGAACCACCACCGACGCCGATTGGGGAACTTCCAGCAAATCCGGCTAAAGGAAGTGAGCAATAAGCATAGGGCTGAGCGATTCCGATCTAACTTACCAAGGAAACGAAAGGCGATCAACGACCCTGTATTGGGAGCGAAGGCACAACCCAAATTGAATGCTAGACTGAAGAGATTGCATATGTGTAAAACCCAAGTCCGTCCATACATTTCTGACAGTGGAGCAATAATCAAAGGCTGGAGAAAAGAGGAGTTAGCACTCGAGGTACGGGTAGGAAAAGTAAGAAAGACTAACTCCAATACCGAAAGACAGGAGAAAGATGCTGAGGGTCAAAGCGACAACGGTTTGATTCTTGATACCATATTGTGTGGCTATCCCAGAAATTCCAGGAGCCATCATGGAACTGGCTAGGGGTGGAACAAACGTATAGAACGACAGCTTTCGAAAGGTCGTTAAGGTCTTGGATTAGAAAATGATAGCCAGCATGGATCTCACCACAAATATTGCTGCCCACTTCTTCCTAGATGGCCAATTCCTTGCATTCTCTGGATCGCGTTCCCATTCCTCTTCCTCTTCGTCTAAATTTTCACTCGAATTCCGGGATATAGCCCCTTCGACAGGAAGTACACCTGCTACTTCAGCTCCATCCTTGGATAACTTGGCTTCAAGATCAGAAACAACCGATGTAAAACCAGTATTCGCAGTGTGTGGTCGAGATTCATACTCTGAGGGCACATCCATGGTGGAATCGTTGGAGGGAAAGAGATGTGTGTCGCATCCCCTTCAAAAGGGATTTCTTTTCCTCCCTTCATTCCTCCTGGGCTGACTCATGCCGTTATTCTGTACGGGTACGTTATAGAGAATTAGTCAATCCAAAAAAAAATCCGGACCGTGTGAGGACGGAAGTAGTCCGAAGGAGGATGAGCCGGTATACCAATTGCCGAGTTGAATTCATTCACGGTGGGTGGAGCAGTTAAAGGGCCTTCCCTGCCAGTATAGATGCAATCTAGCTTTGGCCAGCCTCTTGGTGCTTTCCAAACTCAGGCCCCTATTAAGTCAACTAAAGAGATCTAAGAGTTAACGGACAGCTTCCTTGTCATAAGTAAGATGGAATGACAAAAGTACGAGCAACTGACAACCTTGGTATGAGAGACGAGGCTATTCTTTCTGGAAAATGTTTGTTCCGCCGGTCCACGAGTACAAGCTCACATCATGAAAAAGTTGTCAAATGGACTTCGTTGAAGGTCATGACACTTTCTCCACCTTCACATTGGACAAGTGAATGGAGATGGTTACAAGTATAGAATTGAAATCATCGGCTTTCCTGATCTGTTTGTCCGGCAGCCTCGTTTTGGCAAAACAGCGGTCGGCGGTGTCGGCATGATGGGTCAAATTCAGAACAGAATGGGAGTTAGTCAAAAAGTATTTGCTAGGTGTAATAGCGGCGGCCGAAAATTTTCACTGATACCAGACTATTGAAAATTGTGAAAAAATGGCGTGAAATTGTATTTTGATATCTATGCAACTAGTATGCAATGGACATCCGGTGCATGACCGGGGTGTACATCAGGATCATATTCAAGTACTATCATTATCAGTACTTCTAGAGACCTCACGCGTGAGGCCTCACGAACGAGTGAAGCACTGTTCTGGGAACATAATATGAAAAGGAGGGATGGGAAAACGGTTCTGTCATTCGAACTAACCCAAGAGGGTGTCAGGGCTTAGGTATGTGTCTTGAAATGATACACCATGATAAAGAAATTGATCTGCGGAATTAAGAATATTATAGCATTTTGACGATTGCTCAAAGAACGGCTCGAGATCCCAACAAGACTGCTTCACTGCCTCGCGGTGGGAGGAAAGGTGGGAAGTCTGATGCTAAGTGACAAGGAGTTTCACTTTCACGCACTTGACTTCACAAACACTATCGGCCGCTTGTGAATAATCGGAATAACCGTCCCTCCTCCGAATCGAGTTTTCCAATAATCTCCGATACAGAGTTAATCGCAAATGAGAGACTCTTCGAAACGAGCCGGGAAGATCGTTCTAGGGTTCGCCTCGATGTAGTGGACAATAGACCGGCTGTCCTTTGAGTTTTGAGGCAGAATCATTGGTTTTCCGTGTAGTGGTAGACGTTGTCGCTACCATCAGCCAGCCTAGGATCAACCCTAGTATTTTGCGGTGTCGCCCGTCTGTCGCCTATCTCTGAAACCACGTTGTGAAGTGGTGGCTCCGATGCTTTGGGCGGGACTTCCTCTTGCCCGTGACCAGGAGTAATTTGCATAGCCAGGCCATCCTGCAGAGCTGGTGGGTTTCTGGGCCCTTGTCCACCTGGACCATAAAGCACCCCAGAGCTACGAGTATGTCGTGTATGATGGCCACCAGGGACAACCTGACCGATCCTGGGCCGTCGTCTTGCTCGATTACCAGGACGACGCCAGTGTGAGTTTGGTGCAATAAATGGGTCGAAATCTACGAGCGGTGAGACGGTCCATATGTGCCGGTTTCCACGTCTGTATTGTATAATGCCGAGAGTGAGTAAGGTGATATTGAGCGCTGCAACTGTGATCAAGTTAGACCACGCAGAGATGCCAGAATATCGCCATAGACATACGAAGTACCCAATTCAAGAAGGACAAACCGACCACCAAGCAAGGATTATTGGTCGTTGAACCTAAGATAATCAGCCAGCATGAGCTTGTGCAAATTCAAACAAATTTAAGTCTACGTGCAACTTCAAAACTGACCTGTCAATGGGCAACCGGGTCCAACAGGAACGTTAAAGGGTGATGTTGGTGGAGTTAAATTTGAGGCAAAGATAATACTGACAGACAACCAGGTGACCCAGGCAATGACTGGAGAGTGTTAGTGGGAACAACGCTCTTGGATAAGATACCCACAGCTCCAGAATATTTCAAGGATGCAAATGAAAATGTAGGAGTAGCAAAGCTGAAGGAATCTATCACTAGGACTGAACCACAGAGACATGGACAGGAAAAAGGGAGGACATACATTATCGCGCCAAGAACACAGGCGGAAACAAGAGAGACGTAACCCCCACTAACGCTGACTTGAAAGGCATTGAAAGCGACCAGCACAAGTATACAATTAGCGACGATCACGCCTAGATGATGAACATGAGCAGTCAGTTCAACTAGTTGGATTTTGCTCTTCTGTGTAACGAGGAGCAAGAATTCACAAGAATCCGGCGTACATAGTGCAGAAAAGCGCGATAATCTAAACAGCCAGGTAGAGAGGCTAGCCGGCATTTCCGAGTCAAGGATGCAATTGACTGGTGAAGAGAATGATAAAAGAGGGCTAAACTTTATTAAACCATTAGCAAAAAATCGTGATTGTGAAGGCTTACAGAATGTCATGGAACGAAATAGGCCGCATAGGACAGGAATCGACTTTCTTGAATTCATAGTTTGGCTCCTTCCGATGACTTGATGTATGCATCGACGACAACGTCATATGTTAAGGTAAATTCCAAACCCTGTAGTCAGTTCTCGCCCTTACCGTCGGCGCTGTCTGATGCCATAAAAGTGATACAAAGAGATAATACCAGAGAGTAGAAGCCCGTCCCACTAGCATTAAACGAACAAAATTAAACGAGAAAATATCGACGTAGTTATATTTATAGAACTATGATTGCCCTCATACTCGTACTCTATTACTTATCATTACCGCGCTCAACCATGCGGTATACTTACTCTGTGCTAATTTAAATAATCGGATATCGCTATGTCTAAAGTCAAGTCGACTGTAGAAATCGTCACTATTGCATCATCCAATGTAAGTACTTGTCGTCATATTCCCCAATACGTTCAATTCAGTGGTCCCAATCTTTATGCCTCAAAGGGAGGGCAGTCGGAAATACGAGAATGAATAAATCCCACAGCAGCTGATAGAACTTGTCATGAAAATCATCAGTGTTTGATTCGATAGAGGAAAGGATTATCTATGGTATGCAAAGATGAAGATAACAAATAATGTTATGTATATATGGATGTCCAGTAGTGATTTACAGATTCGATCGAGAAACCAACAATTCTAGCTAATGGGTATTAGAGATGATGACGATGATGACGAGGCTGACACGGAAAAAAAGACAGACAAATAAATCGGCGTGTGCCAAAGAAATTCTAAGAGGATAGTGTTTTGACGATGGCTTGTACAACAGTTCGGGGGTCCAACGAAATTGTTGCTTCATTGCTAGGTGGAAGGAATGGCGGGAAGTCTGATGTGGTCGCCCTGTAATAAATAAGTAACTTATTCAAAAATCGAGGACGTAAAAATCTTACTTGCTGCCCCACCACGCCATGTATTTTATTCCAATCGACTGTGTGATAAGTTCTTGATCTCTAGCGTACTTTCCTTCAGGGAAAAATTCCATCACCGTCGACTGAGGTGATGGTTGCATGAATGCAGCGTCCATCATATGCTTCCCATACACGCCCAGCACAATCTAACAGAAATGTGAATTGTTATTGCATACATGAAACAAAATCACAATACTCACGGAAGACTTCACAATGGCTGACATCCTCGTCGTCCAATCCGTATCTGCTGTTTGTGACGAAACAATCTGAACCTCATAACCATGCTCCTTGCCCATCTTCTGCAAAGCAGCCACAAGCGCTTCATGGTCTCCAGTCGACAATTTCAAACTATTCGGCTCAGACTGAGAATGAATATAGGTCACCACGCGTTTCGGCGACCTCACACCATACAATCCCAAAAACTGTCCCATATTCCGCCGTATCGGTTCCCACCAATAAGGGGAAGCCTGCAATTGCAATGCACTCGCAAACGAAGGCTGCCCAACCTGAACAGCTTTCTGTGCCGATTGTCGATCTGCTACAATCAGCCTCTCAAACACAAAAGGCACCGCCATTTTTTCGTAGTCTTCCCAGTCTTCAAAGTATTGTATAGTGAGATGGGGGAAGGCAGCTTTGGCAGTGTAGGGGTGAAAGCCAGTATCAACACGGCGCCTGCGGGTAAGATATTTGTCGCGGTCGGGTTGAGGGTCGGTGAAGAAGTTGTTGTGGGGGAAGATGAGACGGTGGGGTAAGGAGAGTGTTGTTCGGCCTGCCGAATCGATGAGAGAATCTAAAGAACTATATGTCCGCCAGAGAGCAAATAATGTTGAGTTATCTGCAAGAATATTATTATCGTTGCCTTTTTGGATTAAAGGAACATATTACGAGGACTTGTGTCTGCTGTCATCCATGAAACGCCACGAATTCTGCAAATAGGTTGAGCAATATAGCACCCATACGACTTCAAGAGACGTACGTTGAACCGTACTTCCCTATAACCTTCCGACCTTCTTCTATAGAGACTACCTTCCATTCACCGAAACCACTGCCCGTAGTCATAACCATAGTTTTGAGAGATGGCAATGTATTTTGTACATCAGAGATGAGATATACACTACCATTGATAATATAGACGTTATCAATGATTGTGTAACCTGGTCGAAATATTTCAGTCATGAGAGCCTCATAATAAACAATGGAACTTTACCGGGCGCATGTTTTACTACTTTCGTCTGTCGAATATCCCCTTCCCACCGTTCTAGGGCATTGTGAACCGTTGTTTGCTCCTCAGCCGATTTTACGGGTGTACGAGTCCATAACCACGAAGCACCATGTCTTCCGCTCACAACAGGTTGACTCTTCTCGCGAAGGTGACCCATGACATGACCACCGTCCCACTTCCAATCACCAAATATCTCATTCTCTAATCTGTCCCTCCAACCAGGTGGCTTCCTTCCATCTGCACCGATGGCCTTTGTACGACCCAAACCGATGGTGGTGAGAAGCACACCTTGCGTTGCGGTTGGATCGACGCCTAGAGCGTCTAGATTGTAAGCAAAGAAATAGACCGCCAGTAGAAAGAGTACAAGAGCGATTTCTCGTCTGTCTGGCGGCGCCGACCAGCGCATCGTGCTCAAGGGGAAAAATATTCGTCGATGGACGGGCGGAGAGAAGCAGCTGAGCGCCACATAAGATTATGTCAGCCCATCCAGAAGCAGTGGTAGCACAAGGTCACCAAAAATAGATCATGACGGCGTTCAA
>JAIUJM010001111.1:0-10408 GCA_026262225.1 Inosperma sp. D86 | reverse complement strand
TGTTGCTTTGAAAGCAACTTGGTGTCTTTTTGCTACTTGACTCTACTTGAGTCCTTAAGTAGCTTTAAGTAGCCTTAAGTAGGCCTATAGCCAAAGGTCCTTTTCCTGATGAGGCTCTAAAGCGGATCTCTGAAGTCCATCCATTTTATCCATCTATTTTATCCATCGCTCCATTATGTTCTGCTGTTCCCTTACAGTCAGATGGATTGGCATCCAAAGATTCTCTATTATGTTCCAGAATTAGAACCACAGCGCCAGGAGGCTCCAGGTCAGACTTATGGTTGATTCCTGGGCTATCTGCGAGCAACACAGACTCAACTACATCAAGAAAAATCAGGGAAAACTTCGAGTGGATCTGTATTCAGATCTTACTACTGCAGTAGAGTAGAATCCACAGCTGGACCTGGATCAAGTGGGCACAAGAATCATTCTTCCTTCTTCTTTCACTGGCAGCACAAGACATATGTAAGGTATTTGCCAGGATGGTCTGGCTGTCAACCATTGGACCAAGGGTTCAGATTATTTTATCACCATGACTGCAAATCCCCACTGGCCAGAGATTGAAGCAGCTTTGCTTCCAGAACAGAGACCAGAGGATTATCCAGACCTTATTGTTTGTGTTTTCCATGCCAAGAGGGATGAGCTTATCAAGGACATAAAAGAAGGCTGCTTTGGAAAATGCACTGGCCTTATCTACTCTAATGAGTTCCAGAAAAGAGCTCTTCCCCATACTCACAATGTGCTCTCTGTTGCTCCTGAAGATAAGCTTCACACACCAGAGGCTGTTGACAGTGTTCACTGTGCAGAATTCCCTGATCCAGCCACCAATCCAGAGCTCTTTCAGTTGGTCAAGAAGTTCATGGTCTATGGTCCCTGTGGCATTCATAATCCTAATGCTCTCTGCATGGATCCAGAGACAAAGAAATGCACCAAGAACTTTCCCAAGCCCTTTTGCAATCTGACTTCCATCTCTGAAGACTCCTATGCTGTTCTTTGTCGCCGTGATACTGGAAGGTCATTTGAACACAATGGAAAGCAGATTGATAATGGCTGGGTTGTCCCTTATAATCCCTATTTGCTTTGGAAGTACCGCTGCCATATCAATGTCGAATCTGTTGCATCTATCAAGGCTGTCAAGTATATCTACAAATACATTTACAAGGGCCATGATCAGATCACTATAGAGTTTCACCAATGTCTGGATGAGGTCAAGCAGTATTTGGATGCCTGCTATGTTGCTCAGTGTGAGGCCTTTTGGAGGCTCCTGGCATATGAGATACACTATACCTTTCCCACTGTATATTGTCTGGAGGTCCATTTGCCTGGAAAGCAAAACATCATCTGGAATAAAGACTCCGCAGACACTGTGAACGAGATCATTGAACGTGCTACTGGAAAAATGACTGCTCTGATGGCTTGGTTTACTGCTAATGCTCAATATGAGGATGCCAAGAATCTCTATTATCAGAACTTTCCCACCAAATTCATTTTCAATTCAAAGACAGGCAAATGGACTCCACAAAAACAGGACTTTGCAATAGGATGGATCTATTATGTCTCTTCAAAGGCCAATGATGCAGAGCGATTCTATTTTCGCCTTCTCCTTACTGCAGTCAAAAGTGCCACTTCCTTTGAAGATCTTTGCACAGTCAATGATCAGCTCAGACCAATCTTCAAAGATGCATACATTGCACTTGGACTGCTTTTAGACAACAATGAATGGCACCAGTGTCTGGAAGAGGCAGGTCATATGGCAACAGATCATCAGCTCAGAATTCTTTTCATCACCATTCTCTATGAATGCTCTCCATCGAATCCAAGGCAGTTATGGGACACCCACAGGCACAGACTCTGTGATGATCTCAGATACAGACTCCAGCATAGGCATATTTGAGAGAACCCTTCTAATGAAGGTGTTTGGGACTATGGCCTGTTTTTGATTGATTGACTTCTCTCACAGTTCAACAAGTCCCTTAAAGACTGGCCAGACATGCCACAGGTCCAGCAGGAGTGGGAAGATGCTATTCTCAATCCTTTGATTGCCCGTCAGCAAGACTATGATTTAGAGCAGGAGGCCCAGTTGGCACAGGAGTGCATTCTTCTTTTCAATCAGGATCAGCAGACAGCTTTTAATGCCATCAGGAATGCAGTGGAGTCCAAAACAGGCCAGTGCTTCTTTCTCTATGGCCCAGATGGCACAGGCAAGACATTCGTGTACAATACCCTTTGTCATTTCCTATGTGGCAAGGGCATGATCATTATCTGTGTTGCATTCTCAGGCATTGCTGCTCTTCTTCTGATTGGAGATCGCACCTCTTATTCTGTCTTCAAGATTTCCATCAAGATTCATGAAACTTCTGTTTACAATATCAAAAAGAACTCTGTTTTGGGTGATCTGATCTGCGCTGCAGACTTGGTAATATGGGATGAGGCTTCTATGCAGCACCGCCACATATCTGAGACAGTCAACAGGACATTCCAGGACATCTGTAGCTCTGACACTCTTTTTGGTGGACTTACTGTGATATTTGGTGGTGATTTTCAGCAGATCCTTCCAGTGATTGAAAAGGGTTCAAGGGCAGAGATTGTTGGAGCATGCATTCAGAGGTGCCATATATGGTCTTCACTCCAGGTTCTCTGTCTTCATCAGAATATGCGTCTCAATGTGGATATTGAGGAGGAGAAGAAATTTCCACAGTGGCAGTTGAATGTAGGCCATGGAAAGCACACAGATGAGCTTTGCAATATTAAGCTTCTGAACAGCATGAAGTTGGAGGAGAACACAGTAGAGGCCCTTATCGATCACATTTATCCTGGTCTCTCCACCCTCCAATTGGATCCTTCTCCACATGAATACTTCTCCAAGCGTATGATCCTGTCAAGTCGCAATGACAATGTGGATGACCTCAACAATACCATGCTGGAGGCCTTTCCTAAAGAGGAGCAGACCTTTTTCAGTGAAGACAGTGTTGTAAATGATCATCCAGACGAGGGAGAACTCATGTATCCTGCAGAGCATCTCAATGAAATCAACTGCTCTGGCCTTCCTTTGGCAAAGCTCCAGCTTAAGATTGGATATTCTGTGATGGTTCTTAGAAATCTTTATCCTTCAGAGGGTGTCTGCAATGGAACAAGGGGTATTGTGAAAAGAATGTCACCACGTGTGGTAGAGATTGAGTTGCTGTCAGGAGAAGATCGAGGCAGAAGGATCTTTATTCCACAGATTATTTTCACTCCATCTCAGTCACAAGTTCCCTTCAAGTTTGAAAGAAGGCAATTTCCTCTCAAGCTTTGCTTTGCAATGACAATCAACAAGTCACAGGGCCAGTCAGTGACTCATGTTGGATTGAACATGAAGGTATGTATAATATTCCAATACAGATTCAATGACTTATGAATACAAAGGTGCTTGTCTTCACTCATGGACAGTTTTATGTGGCAGTATCAAGGGTTTGGGATGAGAAGTTGGGAGATGGTATTTGTAAAAATGTAGTATATCCTGAAGTGCTGTTAGATTAGATATGTTTGTAAAAGTTTTTGAAATCTCTGAACAAAAATCATTCTGTAAATGTGATAAATCAGAGAAAAATCAGAAAATATTAGTTAGCATCTTCCAGATGAATAAAACTCTGAATATACATAGGCAAAACATTACATGAAGAAGCCTGAACTCTGAAACATCACATGGTGAAGACAGAAGCTCTGCTGTGCAGAGCTTCTGTCTTCAGCCACTCTAAATATAAATGTATGCAAAACACCACATGTAGACTATGAGCGCCCCCTGTGCGAAGCACAGGCAAGCAAAGCTTGTCACACAAGTATGTATGTTTTAGATAGCTTACTTATAGGCTTAGTCACAGTCACACTTTCTAGTACAGACTGATTTAGTAAAGTTTATTATTATTTGTTCATTCAAAACAAGGAAAGAAACATTGGAGAAATGCAACAAGGCCTAGGGACAGCCCTTATATACCTGTAATCTTTATAAAAATTTTTCAGAAGGCTATATTTATAATTACTATAAGACAATGCTTGAAGAAAATTTTCCTATCTTGATGACAGGCACTTACATACTAATACCAAGTTCACTGTTTCTATGAAAAACCAAGAGGCTAGGCTGTGTGCACTGTGCATTCTCAAAAGCTGTACTAGACAACAAAAGCTGCGATTTATTATATGGCCTATGAAAATTTCTTGGTCTAGGCTATATACTGTACACAGTTCTTAAAAAAATTCCATAACAACAGAAGGCTATACTATATAAACTATCTGTAGATTAGATAGCTATAAGTACTGCTAATATTCTAGCTTTATTGGAGGTAACCTAATGATTAACACTAACACTTTTCTAAGAACTTTGTCAGGAGTCTTTTAATTATTACTACAGCTTAAGGCAAGTCCCATTGTTCTCACAAATTTTACTTTTTTCTTTTATAAACTTCTGGAGAATATAACAATATCTACATCATCTATGCTTATTTATCCAACACCAAGCCCTTTATTGACCATCTTCATCAACCTACCTTTAACTAACAATCTATTTGTGCTATCAACAAGCACACTCTTCTATTTATGCTACTATCACCTCTGACTCTATCAAACACATCAAGTTTAGTTTCATTTCATTTTTTTCTTTTTCTTTTATCTTCTATTCTCTATACTCTTACTTGCTGGTAAAGTTTGAGTACTTCTTTCATCTTTAATCTTTCTTTATACTGCTTTATAAATTGATCTACCACAGATTCATTCCTCAAGTAGTATTATTTTTGCAGTGTATCACACTTGCATTTTGACCTTCTAGATAATAGTCAGGATTATAATCAACCTAACCTGAAAACTGGAATAGCCCAAAGAATGACAATTTTAGTGAAACCCAGGAGTGTTACATTTCTTGACAACATAAATTAGAGTCCACCACTGTCATAGAAAAATGTAACACTCCTGGGTTTCACCAGAATTGTATTCGTGAAGCAGTATAAAGAAAGATTAAAGATGAAAGAAGTACTCAAACTTTACTAGCAAGTAAGTGTATAATAGAGAATAGAAGATAAAAGAAAAGAAAAGAAATAAAATAGAACTAAACTTAAGATGTCTGACATAATCAGAGGTGATGTGCTGAATAAAAGGGTGTGCTTGTTGATAGCACAGATAGATCATAAGTTGAAGGTGGATCAATGAAGGTGGTTGATAAAGGGCTTGGCGTCAGATAAATGGGTGTAGATAGTGTAGGCATTGTTATACTCTCCAGAAGTCTATTAAAAAAAGGAAAATTTTGTTAATAACAATAGGACTTGCCATAGCTGTAGTAATTGTATCTTGTAATGATTAAATGATTTCTAACAAAGTTTCTAGAAAAGCATTAGCATTGGTCATTAGGTTACCTCCAGTAAAGCTAGAATACTGTTCATTCAAGTAATAGGCAGCTGAAAGTTTAGAGAGAGTAAGAATGAAAGTCTCTTTCAGCTGATAGATTCAGCTGTATTTATGCTACAAGGGCAGATGGCTCAGCAGTGCTTATAGTTTCCTAATCAGATGGTTTATATAGCATAGTCTCCTGTTGTTATAGAAATTTTCCAGGACTATATACAACAAGTAGTTTCAGACCAGGAAATTTTCATAGGCCACACAGCAAGTTGCAGCTTTTGTCATTAAGCACAGCCTTTAAGACTGCACAGTACACACAGCCAGTGTATAGCCTCTTGGCTTTCCATAGAAACAGTGTGCTCAGTATTAGAGGATTTTTCTTCAAGTGTTGCCTCATAGTAACTATGAGTATAGCCTTCTTGGAAAATTTTATAGAGACCACAGGTATATAAGGGCTGTCCTTTCCTGCATTTTCCCAATATCCCTTCCCTTATTTGGAATGAACAAACAATACAAAACTCTGCCAAACTAGTTTGTAACTAGAAAGTGTGAGTGTGAGTAAGCCTACAAGTAAGCTATCTAACATGTATATACTTATTATGATATACTTGTGCTATGTGTGAATCTATTTGACTCTATTTATTAACAAACCATGTCTGTGCCACACCTTGGGTTCATCATCCAACTTATTCTAGTGCTAATACAGGTATCAACATTACTATACCAATATCAATTTCCTTACTCACAGTGTCTGGTATACTACTGCACACAATTGATATTTCTCAATAAGTACTACTGAGACTATTTTTTATTAGCAGGTTTTCTGAAAAGCAGAAATCTGATATCTAATGATGAGTATCTTGGATACTTCTGCTTTGGTCTTCCTCCAGATATCCAGAACATCTTTGAAGAGAAACTCTTCTATTCATGACTTATTTAGTTCTTGGCCAATTGAATATGTGAATGCTATTGCTGATGCACACTTCAAGAGGAACAAATACTCTCAAAAGCTAATTCATTTACCTTTGACATGGATGCTGAGCATGAATCAGAAGATAATTCTAATAATTCTGATGACTCTAAGTATGAAAGATCAAGACACAGAAGAAGAAGCTTATCAAGAAGAAGACCAAGAAACCTTTGCCAATTACAATCATGGAAGTTCCACCAATGCACAAAATATTCCCTACAGAACTTGAAGGACTTATTCATCAATTGAATACAATATCCATTGATGATCCAAAGTATGGACCACTTCACTTCAAAGCAGCTACCAAAGATCCTACTGGTTTAGCAGTTCAATGCATTCAATGTGCACCCTTGAAAGAGTCTACACCTGGAATTCTTCAATAAAACATACCATCTAAAGGACCCACAACCCAATATTTCTACTCAACCTTGATCTAACACATTCAAATACTTTAGTTGCTTCAAAATGAATTATATCTTACAAGAATATCTCACAATTCTGGATTTATTTACCAAAGGAGTCATCTATTAGAGCCCCAAACTAGGAAATATGCCCTTGCAAATAGACAATGCCTTTTTTACAGACAGGACAAAAGCCTTATAGAGACTATAAACCACACATAAGATGCTGTATCTTCAAGAAAAGTCAATCTAGTAACCTTGGCATTAGCAGTGAATGACTTCTATAACAAGTGCACAGAAGTAGAAGATGGAGATCACTATTGGACAGAGACTGATAATGTAGATGATGGACCAGGCTATTGGCACTACAGCCTCTTGTGCATATCAAAGAAGAAACAGTGTACCAGGCATATTCTGAAGAATAGAGTATTAAGCACACCATTCAAGCTCAAAGAAGTTGCACAGAGAGACTCTTAAAATTGCACTTCAATGGTGTTTATGTCCCTAAACAAAAGAGATTTGTTTTCCTAATCATGCAAAATATGAAGGTGAAGATGAAGTTCAACATTTGTGTATGCCTGGATCACTAGTATTATAAAATACACTGGAATCATATTATGGCACATCTTCAGGAAATCACTGATAATCTCAAAGATAGACATTCAACAGAAATGAAGATTATGTACATTCATCACCCTCTATTGACAGCTCTTGTTTTAGTGCCTGGCACTCCTGGATTCATTAATTTATATCTTCTTCTACCTGACAAACAAGTGAAAGACATTTCCTGAGCTCCTCTTCTAGACTTTGGTATTTCAACTGTAACTTGCTCAGGTCCTTTTTGGAAGTCTTTATTCCTGCCCTATGTGTGTACTGCTTCTGATCCAGCAGATCCAGCAGTATTCTCATGGCAAGCTCCTTCTAATGAATGTTGTTCTGTAGGCCAGGATGTGCTGTAGTGCAGGTAAACATATTCTGGACATATTCTTCACCTGTGGCTGTATCAAACTCTAGCCTTTTTATCCTATTCTCCAAACTCCTAATTAGATCCTGCTCTGCTGATAGACACTGGCTTGTTGGCTCTAAGGGGAAAGCCACAGTGGCTTCCATATCTGGCAAAAACACAGCAAGTGTTGATGCTGGATTGATCACGACTTGGTTAATTGGAGTGTTACTAGGAGGACTTTGCTGTGTTTAGATAACATACTGGACAAATGGAAAAAACTCACCAAAAGTGATAAATGGCGATGCAAAAAGATCATCTCGAGTATTAGTAAGGTCAACATCTTGCTGTGACAATAAATCTGTATTTTTTAATATACATTATCCAGCCTGAGGCTCAAGTGCAGCGTTCAGATGCTCGCTTTTTTGCTGGTAAGCATTCTATTCTTTCTTCTGTTTGTGCTAGCTTATAGCTTGCTTTCCCAAGTCCTCCCAATGTGTCAAAATTGCATCACCACTCAGAAACGGGCTAAAGTGTCGAGAATGCGACAAGGGCCAGTTGGGCCATTGTTCCTTCAAGCTGTTCAGCTTGGAGAGGGTGGTCATGAACACCAACCTGCAAGCCTCCGCCTCTTTCAACATGAATTGTATGTAGCTTTGTTTTCTGTCTCTCCCTCTGGCTAAAGCCCAGACTAGTCTATCATACTACTTTTGTCCAGCTCAACCAAGCGCTCTGCACGTACGAGTGTCAGTGCGTGCTGGCGAACCATTCTCTCCTTCACGCCTGCCAGTTGCTTGGTGTTCTACTTCATCATCTCCATATTGACCTAGCTGCAACACCACCTGAGAACCTAAATGGTCTTCTCTTTGACAATCAGGCTGCTACCAACCTAGTCTGGAAAATCATCACCGGCTCTCTTGATTCAGTTGATGATCACAGCACCAAATATCTCCAGAGCCTCATTGATCAAGATTTCCTGACCTTGTATTCACTGGTCTGCCCATGGTATGAGTATTCTCTCTCTCTTCTTTCTGCTTTATAAGAACAAAGTTCTTCGCTCCTGGGCTGACAATCTAAACCTCCACATTCCACTTGGCAACAACACAGCTATTAACGTCTTTCACAACTTCACTAAGGCTATTATGGATGCTCAGCAACAGGTCAAAGAGACTAAGAAGGACCAGGGACCCAAAGAGCCCAAGAAGGTCCATTCTCACCCTTTTCTGACTGTGCTAGCTAACTTCTTTCTCTCATAGATAGTGAAACACCCTTCCAAGAAAATTAAGTCCAAGGCCACAGTCAATGACCAAGATGAAGAAGTCATCGAGGTTGCCCCCCATGCTCCTGTGCCTGCTAGTGTTGCCCCAGGCAGTTTGCCTGCTGTCAAACCTGTCAAGGAAGACAAGGCCCCAGCTCCAATTCCTTCTGAAGACATGGTAGGCTATCCTACAGTCTTTCTTCTTTGCTGCTGACATTTACGCCTTTATCTACACCATGTCCACTGATGACAAAAGTGATGATGTCTCCATGGAAAGCATCAGTCACACTCCCACTGCCAAGGCCACCAAGTCTTCTCCAGTAATGCAAGCTAGCTTGCTCTCCTTGTGCTACATACTGATTTTCTGACTCAGACTGGTCTCCTGGAGACTCAGATACTTGAATACCCTAACATACCAGGTATTACTGCTAGTCATGCTCTTGACAAGGCTCAAATATATGTTGCAGCTGGCAAGAAGGCCAAGACTGATCATCAAGGTGTAGCTAAGCTATTGGTAAGTCTTATACCCCTCCTTTCTGTCCTGTGCCCCATCTTTCCTCAGAATTGGGCAGAATCTTGTCAGCTCAGATACTAGCTGATCTAGAGACCTGATTTGGAAATAAAATCTACACTCCCAACATGGACACTCTTTGTGTGCACATTGTGAAAGTCGAAACTGAACTGACTAGCCTTTGTTTCAACATCACTTATAGATATCACAAATGCATGCAGTACCTGGTGGATTGCAAGAACCAGCTTGCAGTGCTTGTCTAACTCACCAGCACTTCATTCTGTGTGCAGCTTGACAATTGTTCCAGTGAACAAGCTTTTCTTTCTATATTTTTGTCTTTATCCTGTGAGACTTTACACCCTGTACTCCTGCTTAGTTTTACTGAGGATAGTACTAGATATCCTTGTCTGCACCAAATGTGACTCATTTGACTTCACTCTTTGTTGTCTGAGCTAGCTGAATTATCCAGATCGCTTTCATCATCTGAGTCCTGCATCTGAACATTGTCGAATAAATAATCTTTCTGATTCAGCTCTTCTAGCTCATCTGATGAATCCAGGATCTTTCTGACTTCCTCCTCTGAAGTGACAACTATCTCCCAGATTCTCTCTGGAATCTCGATTCGTCTTCTCGCAAAATAAGGGACCACTCTGAATCTAGCTATCTTCTGATGCCATACAGAGCCAGTTGTCTCTGCCAGAATATATGAGTCTCTCATTTCTCACGACTACTATCATCAGGCCTGAATATCTGGGTTTCATCTTTTTATCCAGCGAACTTTCCATGGCTGAATTTCTAACAAGGACTAAGTCTCCTAGTTCAAATACGAAGTCCTTTATTACTGCTTTATAGTCTTCTTCATACTGCTTTAGATGTGCTAGCTTGTCATGATCGATCCTCTTATGCATTTGCTCCACATGAATTCTATGTTTCGCTAACGCTTGTGCTCTGAGGCCAATCA
>JAIUJM010001110.1:0-10408 GCA_026262225.1 Inosperma sp. D86 | reverse complement strand
TTATTCTCGTGTCTAGGTACTTATACAATTTAGTGTCGTTTATCCACTGAGATATTTATTCTCGTGTCTAGTGTCTAGCCGTTTCCGGACTCTGCGCTCAACAGAGGAGACGTGGGCTTAAAACACAGACGATCGGAGCTGCCTGACTTCCATGATACAGGGCAGCTCTCCATTTGACCATCGACTTCGCGGTTCAACGACACCAGAGTTACCTTTCTCGAGCCCCAGTTTTGGTTCGTGTGGAAAACATCAGACAAAGGGCGAGGATCGCGTCTGAACATCTGCAAGAGCACCATAAGCACAGCCTCTTCGAATGTGAATCCGAGTAACAAGTTGTTGCCAGCTGTGCAGGCCAGGTGGGTGATCAATGACAGGTTTTTAGTCTCCAGCCGCTCCGCAAAGATTGAACTCAGATACAAGGCAACAAGTGGCTCGCAAAGATCCGCGGAATAATTGTTCTGCGTATTCAAAATTTGGTCTGATTTAATCTTTGTCAAGTGAGCGATACCCGCTTCAACTATTTGATGCATGTTGCCTTCAATCCGGATGGCCGTATGTTCACTGCCAAGTCTCCAGCGCATAAGAGCGTAGAAAATGTAACTTAAGTCCTTTCCTAGTGGACTGATTATTTGAATGTCGAGGCTCAATAAGACATACACGTACCATCTAATTTCTTGAAGAGACGATGTGCATGACCGACCTGTCCAAAATGATTTTCCATGTACTCAAGTATGTCGTTTGTGAGGGGTTGTTCTCTTTCCTCTAGATCGATGGCATCAGTAAGTGTGAAGCCAGTCAAGGAGTGAACGAAAGCGGTGAGGACACGGTGCCGGGAGGCCGATCCCGCGAATAGTAGTAGTTCAATCAAGCTGGCGGTAAATCGGTAGCTTAAGTGATTCAATATCAGCGATTCGTCTCACAGTATTCAAGGCGGTGCCTACCGTCCAGGAAACCAATATAATATTCGCTCCATCAATCGCCTATCAGAGACGGTGGAGGCAAAAGTAAGGTATTTCTTTACGTAAGTCCGATGGTCTGTTCCATTGTTCATGAATCGACCAACATCATGGAAGACCAAGGGATTTCGGCGTTCGTCCAAGAGTTGTGCGCTTTGAGAAGACAAAGCCTTCTGCACCATCTCCGTCGATAGACCTGTCCCAGCAAGTATGACCCCCTTAACGAAAACGGAGCCGCGAATAAACCTGTAAAAGGGGAGCAGGACGGGGCGTAGATCGTTCCCCATCGTGTTGGAATGAAAAGCTTCGTTCATATACTCCGCAGCTACTTGAACTTCATCGATCACAACGAAGAGCTGCTCACGTGGGGAGAAAATCGATTCTCCTGCAATCTCCGTCATATCGTTTAGCATGGACATGGCAAGGTCGACCATGTCCCTATTGTCTATACGACGGAGGCTTTTAAGCACAGTGACGAAGATATCATCCGGATATCGAACGGAGGGTGGCATGACTTGAACAAGGACCCACCGCCGTCGGGCTACCATCGCATCTGTGCCAGGGGGTAGCCTCTGCAAAAGGGACTTGAGAACAAAGAGACGAGTACATATCAGCATTTCAAAGGCCCGACGTGCCACCTTGTTTGGGTCGTCAGTGCGTTCATCCCAGCTACTCATGCGTTCAGTCGCAACGATGAAGTCGTTGGAGCCAGCTGCCCTGTTCTTTGAGATACCTCTGCATGAAATATATAATCCCCACTGGTGGCAGAGCCCCTCGAGGGAAAGTCGAGTCTTTCCAGAACCCGAGACGGCAAATAGATGGCTGGACATTTGTTAGTCATCCATCATAAGAAAGGATTCAAAGAGAGACTAACACTGTCTCAGATTTAAAGATTCCTTTAAGCCGCGCGTCGTCTGGATGATTTCCTAGGTCGTGAAGGAGAAGACTTGGCCCAAGAGGTAGTGCAACCCGAGATCTATATCCATTGGCCCAAGTTGATTGGAATCAAAATATCCGTCCAATTTCCCTTCTGCCAGGTAGGTCATGTACTGGGTGAAAGGCTTAAAGGCTTCTTCCATTGTGAGTATGAGCTCTGGACGATGAATATGGTCACAGGTGTCTGTAGAAGAAGGTGATTAAAGGGTTGAAATGCCCTTATTTCGACGTACTTTTCGTTTTTACGTGCGGCGGTTCTGACGCTGCTGAAGTGTTAATTCAGCACAATGAGAAGAAGCGTATATGGCTACAACACACCCTTGCGTTCCGGCGGTGTTATGTGGTCTTCCAGACGTGGCCGTTTAGAAGGACGACCTGGAGACCCCGACGGATGTGGACGCTGGGCTTGTATTACAACGTAGGGGAAATTAGGTATAGGAAGTGGATGAATGGAGCATGAAAGGTGAGGTGACAAGAATGCATACATTTTATTGTAGGTCGCTGAACGATGATGTCCAGCGTGTTTGTAGCCTCTGGTGGCAAAAAACTTGCAGGATCGAGTGGCTCATTGTCTGTGATATTCTTCAGGTAATCATTCCCCAAGAGAAGCTGGCGTTGGGTAGTGACCTTTGTGTATCATAACTACGAAGTCGCAGTCCCTAATAGCGCAATGACGCACCTTCCAGAGCTGAAGACGACTCGCCGCAATGTCGTCGAATTCGGGCGTCATCTTCTCTTTGATTGCATCCTTTACATGGCCCCACCGTTTTTCGTGCTCAATGTTGACTGAAAATATTTCTTGGATAGGTGTGCCAATTACCCAGCACATA
This sequence comes from Inosperma sp. D86, assembly GCA_026262225.1. Classification (NCBI taxonomy): domain Eukaryota; kingdom Fungi; phylum Basidiomycota; class Agaricomycetes; order Agaricales; family Inocybaceae; genus Inosperma; species Inosperma sp. D86. Next base: position 7,686 of record JAIUJM010001110.1, on the reverse strand, counting down.
AGGGTGATTTTAGTAGACATTATCGTAGTCTAAAACAAGGTTTGCGGGCCGGCCGTGACAAAAGATTTTTGTCATGTGATGGGCCAATCTTATCAGCGGATTCAACCAGAAAAAAAAACAGAACCAAGCTCGACATCCAACCTGTAAGTGTCGATATTCAATGACAATAAATTGTCTGATATGTCCAAGTAATGCTAATTCTTCCAGGGTTGTCATGTATTCCCTCGTCCAAGAAAGAAGCACTTTTATGTGATATTCGGCGAATATGTCCGAAAATCGTGTCCCTGGACGCGACATGGATCCACTTCGTGCTTTGCAAGAATGCAGAACGTGAAAACGACTTCAAAAACCCCTCTCTCTCTTTCAAGGCTGTTTTGGACCGACTGCTCGATTATGGTGACACTACTTTCCTCGCTGAAAGCACGATGCCAGTCTTGGGAAAGGCGAACATCGCATATGTACTGCCCCGTCGTGGGTCGATTTCACCATGGTCAAGCAAGGCTTCAGATATTTCACGTCTTTGCAAACTCGGCGAACATGTAGACCGACTGGAGCGTGGTTCTGCCTTTTTTTTCACTACAACGAATGGCGAACCAATTGGCCAAGAAGACTTCTTCTCCTTCATCCATCTCATTCACGATCGTATGACTCAGGTTGTTCAATTCCACCCCCCAGACGAGGATTTCTTTTCTACGCATGGAAAGCCGAAGCCTTTGCGTTCTGTCGATCTCGTTTCATGTGCGGGTTTATTGGAGGCAAAGGAAAAATTGGCCACTGCTAATAAGGAGCTGGGACTTGCTCTTTCCGCCGATGAAATCAGCTACCTCATTGATGCTTATCTGTTTGGAACATCGCCCATCGGCCGCAATCCTACTGATGCCGAATTGTTCATGTTCGCACAAGTCAATTCGGAACATTGTCGTCACAAAATCTTCAATGCTTCTTGGACAATCGACGACGAACCAAAGGCTCATTCACTGTTTCAAATGATCCGAAATACAGAGAAAGTCAGTGGAACGGGGACAATCTCAGCTTATTCGGACAACGCCGCAGTGTTCGAAGGTCACCCAGCCCCATGGTTCGGCGTTACTCAGTCCGACGGCGCATATATCTACAGGTCGCAAATAGAACCAATGCCGATTGTCGCAAAGGTTGAAACTCATAATCACCCAACAGCAGTGTCTCCCTATCCTGGTGCTGCCACGGGTTCTGGTGGCGAAATTCGCGATGAAGGATCAGTTGGCCGAGGATCAACCCCGAAGGCGGGTTTAGCTGGATTCACAGTCTCGAATCTTCTCATTCCGGGGTACGAACAGCCTTGGGAAACTGACTTTGGTCGCCCCACACATATCGCTTCTGCCTTGGACATCATGATTGAAGGTCCCCTCGGAGCGAGTGCTTTCAACAATGAATTTGGACGGCCAGCTCTCACAGGGTATTTCCGCACCTTTTCGGAGAGCATTCCGCTGTCCTCGAATCGCGTCAGCCACGAGGTACGAGGTTATCATAAACCGATCATGATCGCAGGTGGCTACGGTAACGTTCGCCCGAGATTCGCATTAAAATCGAAAATTTCCCCAGGATCGAAGATCGTCGTGTTAGGAGGACCAGGGCTTCTAATTGGATTGGGTGGAGGTGCCGCATCAAGTCAAGTTTCTGGAAGCAGCTCTGCGGAGCTTGACTTTGCGTCAGTCCAACGTGACAATGCTGAAGTTCAGAGACGCTGTCAACAAGTCATTCAGTCTTGCGTTAGCTTGGATGAGCAAAATCCTATCCAAAGTATTCATGATGTAGGGGCGGGTGGTTTGTCAAATGCTCTTCCCGAGTTGGTTCATGATTCGGATCTCGGTGCCACTTTCGAGATCAGGGATGTTCTTGTAGCAGATGCGTCCATGTCTCCCATGGAGATTTGGTGCAATGAAAGTCAAGAACGATACGTGTTGGCGATCGGTGAGGATTCCGTGGACAAGTTTGTGGCCATTGCAAAGAGGGAGCGGTGTCCGTTCTCCGTCGTTGGAGTCGCCACAGAGAAACAAGAGCTAATCGTTACAGACCGCCTTCTTGGCCAGGATGTCATCAGGTTGAAAATGTCGACTTTGTTTGGCAAAACACCGAGGATGTCGAGGAAGGACAACTCGCGAAGCATATCCCATGTCCAGTTCGATTCTTCATTGGTTTCATACATCCCTACGGCCAGTACTATTAATGAACGGCTTTCGGTCGCGATCGAACGTGTTTTGCGATTGCCCTCAGTAGGATCAAAGTCCTTCCTCATTACCATTGGGGATCGAACCATTACGGGCCTCGTCACACGCGACCAGATGGTGGGCCCATGGCAAGTTCCTGTCGCCGACGTGGCAGTCACCCGTTCCTCGTATGGTTTTGATGTTATCTGTGGTGAAGCCATGGCCATGGGCGAGCGAACTCCCGTTGCCTTGCTAGATGCAGCCGCCTCAGCACGAATGGCAGTTGCAGAGGCCCTGACAAATCTTTCTGCCGCCTATATTGCTGACCTCTCGCGTGTGAAGCTTAGTGCTAATTGGATGTGCGCTGCTTCAAAGGAGGGAGAAGGGGCGGCTCTCTACTCAGCTGTGGAGGCGATTGGAGAGGGACTATGTCCCGCTTTGGGAATTGGTATCCCTGTTGGCAAGGATTCTATGTCCATGTCAATGAAGTGGCAGGAAGGTGGCGTCGGCAAGGAAGTCAGTTCGCCACTCTCCCTTATAATCACTGCTTTTGCCCCTGTTGAGGACATCTGTGACACCTGGACGCCTCAGCTCCGTACCGACATTGATGAGGTGACGAGCCTTGTTTTCGTCGACCTCGCCAATGGGAAACGCCGACTTGGAGGGTCTGCACTTGCTCAAGTATTCAAGGAAATCGGAAATGCTGCTCCAGACGTTGAGGACCCATCAGTTCTGAAGGCATTTTTACATGCTTGCCAGGCTATGAAGGCTAATCATCGTGGCTTGGTTCTTGCGTATCATGACCGATCTGATGGCGGATTGTTTACCACCATTGTGGAGATGTGCTTTGCAGGTCGTGTTGGCGTGGAGATTTCCCTCGATTCCCTTCACTCCGTCGACACGCCCATTGCAACTTTGTTCAATGAGGAACTTGGAGCAGTTCTACAAGTTAGACAATCTCGCTTGCAGGAACTTCGTGAAGAGTTTGTCAGCGCAGGGTTCCCAGCGACATCGATACACGAATTGGGGACGGTGAACAATACTAACGACGAGAGAATATCCATTCATTACATGGGACACCTGCTCTATACCTCAGAACGGGCCGATCTTCAGAAGATTTGGGCAGAGACATCATTCAGAATGCAGTCTCTTCGTGATGACTCCGTGTCTGCTCAACAAGAATTCGAACTCATCAGTGATAATTCCCATAAAGGCCTTTTCTATGACCTCACGTACACCCCAATTCCACTCCTCGAGTCGCCGAGTCGGCCCCGTGTTGCGATCCTTCGTGAACAAGGTGTCAATGGCCATGTCGAGATGGCCTGGTCGTTTTCAGCTGCTGGATTCGAAGCTATTGATGTCCATATGTCCGACATACTTAGCGGTGAAGTCAGTCTCGGCTCATTTAAGGGGCTTGTGGCTTGTGGCGGATTTGCCTATGGTGACGTTCTTGGAGCTGGGAAAGGATGGGCAAACTCTGTTCTGCTCAACGACACTGCACGTCACGAGTTCACGAACTTCTTCGCAAGAGATTCAACGTTTACTCTTGGTGTATGTAATGGTTGTCAATTTCTCAGTCATCTCCGCGATATCATACCGGGAACTGAAATATGGCCGCAATTCAAAAATAACCAAAGCGAACGATTTGAAGCACGTGTCTGCATCGTTGAAGTTGTTGACAACGAGGTCACTCGGAACTCAGTGTTCCTGAGCGACATGGTCGGATCCAAGCTTCCCGTTGCCGTCGCTCATGGAGAAGGTCGAGCGGCATTTGCTAATTCCGCACAGCAAGATGGTCTTGAAAAGGCTAGTTTGGTAGCCATGCGCTACGTAGATTCTGGGGGACGGCTTACCGAGGTGTACCCTTTGAACCCCAATGGTAGCCCCGGGGGAATTACAGGGATTCAGACACGTGGAGGAAGAGTACTCGCTTTGATGCCGCACCCTGAACGCTTAACCATGCTAGGAGCCAATAGCTGGTACCCAAACTCCCTTCAGGAATCATGGAAAGGTGTGGGTCCTTGGTTCAGAATGTTCCAAAATGCAAGGAGGTGGTGTGATTAGGTAAGTCCACTCGAAAAATTTTGGTCGTCCTGGTTCAGAGTTGTTTCAAGTTACCCCTAAATATATTAACAACAATCATGTAAATCAAGATAGTAAGCTCTGCTCCGGATTGGTCTCATATCACGAACCTTGATGTTGCGACAATGGTCATTCCAAGATCTCCGCAGCTTTTTTGGCCCAACGTATTCTCAAGAACTTCCGGAGCGACTATTGTTTGGGACTTGTGATGGCATCCCAATCTGGGCATGTCAGATTTACGCCTTGGCTCATTTACACATCGTTGTTGAAGATCGTCAGACTGTCTGGCTGCGTGTGCAACAAACTATACAAAAAAAGCCACCCTCGCAAATGGAAACCGATTACAAGTAATGATTAGTATGCAACTTGGCGAGATTCATCTCTGAATGTTTCGAGTCTCTTTCAGAACAAGTTTACCTCTTGATTCGATTGGAACTCTATCTCCTAGTTGCCGAATTGATTTGATGCTACCTTCGCATCTTCCATCGGTCACCGACTACATTACGGGGACAGTCGTCCGCGCTCTGAAACCCATTTCAGCTCGTAATATCAATCTCCCTCTCCATCAGGCCCGTTTATAAAGCGGAGTTGCGAAATGTGGACACAATGAAGAACGAGGCTTTTGTAGCAAAATACTTTGGGCAGACAACGGCCCTCTTCTGTGTACCTGTTGCTTCCATGCTTGCAAGACACCTTACACCGTTGAAACGTGGACTTCCAGACTGAGCGAAGGGACCCATCCAATTGTGTGCACAAGGAGCTAGACGCTTCCAACGATCCAATCCGGTAAATGTGAAAGTTACTGAAAATTGTATATGACAGTGAAGTTGAACCCTCGTTGGTAAAACTAAGCCAGAGGGCCTGGGGTTCCGACTTATCATCCAGCGTTTATCTGTCGGGGATGACCTAGCTATACAGAATATACTCAGAGAGGCTAATACGGGGATTCTATTCCGGATTGGATTGCGATGAAACCCGTCGTCACTACAATTCCCCAAGATTAGTTCTGACGCAAAAACATGTTGGCCATTGGCGGCCCTTGTTTCTATCTTCGGACAACCTTGTCTCGGATTCTATCTCTCTTGAGACCCGATCATGGCACAACTTTCATATCTAGACCCTGATGATACCGCTGGCTCCTCTAAGGCTGCTGGGCAGGGACGTGGAACGCCATTGCTAGACTACGCTTCACAAAAATAGGGATTCCCGAAAGCGTCCGTGTTCTTTGCCGTACCTGTGGTGGTCGCATTGAGGGGCTTCTATCCAGAATACCCCCGCGGTAAATTTTGCTTTTTTAAGGCATGGGCAGAAACGGTGCGGCGCATCACCCTCCATTCTGGCAAATTTGAGTACATTCGTGTTCATCACCACGTCGTTGAGGTCGCCGATCCTGGATACGGCAAACTGGACATCGGTATATATATATCAGCCATCGAAGACGCTTTCCACCAACCAAGGAGATGCCTGAAACTGTTGATGCGATATCTAACAATAGTGTCCGAAGTTGATGGATTGGCAATGTCTGTGAGGGTGGCAACACTCCCGCAAAATAGGTGACACAACTGACAATTTCAAGGAAGATTAGCGGTATCAAATGGAGGTTGACCCCTGCAAAGACAACTCGAGGAAGATCTATCATCCACTCGTCCAAATCACTGACTTAGATGAAATCGCCACTGGTGCTACCGGCACAGTTCATGGGGTACACTAAAACTGGAGTTGACTGCCCAATGCCTTTAGTTAGACGTTGTGGTGAAGCCGCGATCAAGAATAAGAACAGCTCGTACACGAGAACGGAATTTGTTGGCGCATCAGACAATTCCAACGTTATTTGGTAATTTCAATGCCTCCGATACTTAATGGCGTTTTCATAAGCGGTAATACCCAGTTAGTTGTCATCTACCAGACTGTCTGTCTGCAATCAATTGCTCTATGCTATAGTGAAGAGTACCGACACCACGAGAGTTATGTAATTCAGGAATTGGTGGAGCCGTTAAAGCAGAAGCAGCGGATAATGGTGTCCGCCCTCTCACATCTTCATCTCCTAGTATTATTGGGAATTCAGGAAGTCTAGGACAACTGCAAACAGATGCAAGGCTGTGGCTCAGGGTTATGCCCAAGACGGTTAGCCAATACTATGTCACTCACTAGTCAAAACTTCTTCACGTACAACTGGTCGTCCTTGCCGCAGCAGATCATTGATTTGGCTTCGAATTCTCTATTTTTGTAATATTCATTTGTCTTGTTGGAAGCTATTAAATAACATCTAATGAGGCCCCAACCTCGGAAAGAACTGTAAATAAAATAATGATCAGGTCGAGAACTACCGACCTATACATATTGTATACAAGCACTCTCGAAGGTTCACCAAAACGAAAAGAGGATGCAGAAATATAGGACACAAGATTGAAATCCGGATATTCAAAATATATGAGAGGATCCCGTCAGATGAGAAAAGTCCCTATCTTATGGTTGTGTTCAAAAATTATGTGACGAAGGCAAACGTCGATTCCAAATTCAGTAATCTAAACAAGTCCGGGCCCCACTTCATTCACGAATCTGAATTAAGGTCGTTGAGGCCAATTAGGGAAGACGAGTTTGTTACAGAATGGTGTATTTGGTATCTGTCCGATCAGTATCTAGTGATTCCCGACTCTCGTCTTACCAAAACAGTCAGTGTCGAGGTTTTGTAATTACGACTCGACAAAGCGATCAAGATCGGGATTCAGACCAAACTGCTCCTCCATGTACATTACCTTCTAATGGTAATTCGTTCTCCAATCAGAAGGACTCCTGGGACGAAGTAGTATAATAAATAGCGATAAGAGTTGTATCACAGGCATTGAACTAATGGGACGTATCAAAATGATGCTTCTGAATCTGAATGATTCCGAAGAGACTGATCTGCACTTAGTCCTTTCAGTTCTAACCATGATGCTTATGCAGGACGTCAGTGCCATTATTTCAAAAGGTGTTGGCAACGAGGCTACTCGGAACTCCGTTCAACTCCTGACGAACTGTTCCCGTCACTCGTATATGGAGAAGGCCGGGACATTGCCAAATCATCTGCACTAAAAAAAGGGTCTTCAAGTTGGTGACAAGGGTTGGTCTAGAATACGTAGGTATTGCCTGCGTGTGCTACAACACGGGGACAGCCTACCGAGGTATTTGCCCTTGGGGGAAACTACAGATGGGAGTATGGTTTAAAGCTCAGAATGTTCCAAAAACAGCAAAGGGGTTGTAATTAGGTAAACGATTCCAAAATGACCTGGTCTCTTGACCAAAAGGCTAACCCAACAAGCTATGTAAATCGATCAGGATATATCGATTAGTTTAACTAGCCTTGTCCGAGATCCAAATAATCTTGGTCATCGTCATATCACCCACTTTGGTGTATACGCGCCAATAGGTAAAAAAT
>JAIUJM010001109.1:0-10410 GCA_026262225.1 Inosperma sp. D86 | reverse complement strand
GTGTCGGTCCGCAAATACTTCTTGAAGCTCTCGATAGCACTGACGGCGCGATCGTAATACTTTTGATCGCCCGTGACACGATACGCGTAAAAGTTGGATTCCAACACTTCGGGACGGAGAATATAGTAGCTTGAGGTGACGTAGAAACCGTGCTCATTGTAGTATCTCAGCTGATCAGGACTGATTAGATCTCCGGTAAAGTTGCCATCGGACGAGATATATCCAAAAGCCTCAGGGCCGATACCAGACCTATAAAGTGAATTCAGAGAAATAGGATACGTAAACCATAAATTGCATACGTAGTGCCTGCGTATGTGTTCCAACAGCCATCAACTAAATCTAAAGCAATCTCAACGATTGTATTGTTGTTCGCGAGACGACCGCCTTAAACAGTTTGATTACTAGGATTCCAGCAAGAGGAAATGTGAATTACCAAGAAGCCAATTTCCAGCATGGAAACAAGCCAAATGCGAACCAACGTGACGGATTTTTTTTTGATCGTCATAATCAGCGAGATATGTCCAGTTTCCTACAGTAGATTTCTAGGCAATAGCGCGTCAATGAACTGTGGACAAAAGAGATAGTAGATCCAGACATACTTTAAGCAACACATTGATGGATGAATCAACCGCGGTATACCAGGTGTCCGCATAAAGGTGGTCGTCTGTATTGGACAGGCGGGCATACTTGATCAGATACTCGAAATAACTATCTGAACCCCCTCCCCATGTCTGAGAACATCCGTTAGCTTATTAAAAAATGTCTGCTATATTCAGCACTTACAACATATCCCCCAATGGACCTCCCTGTTTGAGGGTCAATACCCTGTGCAGCAAGACCTGGGAATTAAAACGGTTGGCAAAGAGAAAATTTGGTACACTTTTTATTTCTCACCAGGCAAAGGTGATGGCTATTCCAGTTCGAAAGTCAGTTCAGAACACATCGAAGTCAACTATAACCATACCAGATTGGCAATATGCTTGAAAGCTTTGAGTGCCAAAGTAGAATACGTCTGATTGCCTGTGTACCTGGCCAACGTATCCCATTCGAGGATGAGCTGATTGTACCATAATCTATCAGTTATGACGATGACTTGGTAAAAACGGCCACATTACAGTCCCTGCTTCAGCGATATTGGACTAGGGGAAATAATGAACTTTTCAAGAATGGTTTGCAGACATGCACGTACACCAGAAATGACAGGAGTGTTTGTTTTAAAGTCGATGAAACTATAAGGGAGATTATTCGGCTGCAGGCATGAAGGTTTAATCGAATTCAGACCCAGCTCCACAGTCTGAGTGGGAATTGAACGCACCCCAACCCAAGCATAGGCCATTTTATCCGCGACTTCCCTGGCTTTCTGAAGAAGGACCGGGTATGTTTCGCCACTCAATTGATATGCGCTCAGAAGTCCACCAAGATAGCGAATCGTGGTTTCAAATACGCTGAAACAACATCGATCAGACTTCCAACAAGATGATTAAAAATTACCTGACGTCGCCAGGAGCATGAGACATGCTGAAATCTATATGGGTGGTAAATTCTACGGCCTCATAGAACCAGTCCTGATATGAAATTTAAACAGTCATTGAGTGACAGAATGCCTGCGACCGCACTTGCAATCCCATGAGATACTATTAGGTTGCATTATTCACCTCAAAGAAAATGATACGATCTATTTTATAGACACATACCATAGTACCCATCCCGTCGATGATAGTTGCACCTGTCTCAGTGTCAGGACCTAATTGAATACTGGCGCAAAAGACGCGCATACCCCAACCATTTCGTCCATCCGTGTACCCTTAATGCCATTTGTGAACAGAGGCCTCAATGAACAATGAAAGTTGTCAGCTCACCTCGCGACAAGGGGGCAAGATCATCATGTCCCCAGGCATACGTTCTGTAGGCATCGTAGCTTTCCACGAAAATGTCTCTAACTGCATTTCGGTAGACACGAGCAGAGGAGGGAAGCTTCAGGCCTGGCTTTTGCACATATGCTGCGAAAGTTGTCGACCATGCGAGCGCGAAGAGAACCACTGTGTGGGCTATGTGCATATTAGACGATGGTGAAAAACAAGGACGCTAACTAAGGTCTCAAGGGTTGGATTTGCCCCTGAAGGCCTGAAGTCCAGACTGCGAGCATGAGCGCTGATCTTGGGCCACGCTGCTTTCTCAAGGAAGCTAGAAGTGGTCACTGACGGGCCTGGTGCTGTAATAAGTAAACGTTAATGTATTGCCTGCTTCAAGCCTGCTTGCGAAAAGCTCAATATTTTAATGACCGCGGCAATCAATTTAGGACTTTCTCACATGTGACCTATTTTTATCCTGCAGCAGCTTGCATACAAAAATGCCGCCCATACTTTACAATTGACTTACAGCAGTTATTGTTGCATGCTTATTGTCTGACTTCTTGTCTCCCAGCTGAAATCTTTATTTTCGAGTCTCGAGAAACGTTACGTATGTGTCACAACGTCTTCGGCTACACAACCATCATCCGTCTTTGATCGCCGACTCAGGTTCAGCAATGCATCAGCATTAACGATCGCAACAGTCAATACCATTCTTCCTCAGTATAGTGCAATAGAAAGCAGTGGAAACCCAGCGGATGAACTCTCCTTACCTTCCGAGTTGGAAAGCCTCAAGGATGCTGCTTCTACATCTGAACTACCATCTTCAGCGGGTATAACTTTTTCACCTCCCCGATACGAGTCTTCCATCAATTCCCGCCGTTCAATAATTCTAACTTGGGCGCCTCTTTCTGAGGATGTTGGGAGGCCGTCGTTGTCAGATAGCTTCACATATTCGTACCCTATCAAGTCCAATAAACCATGGGCAACACTTCACCTCCACACTCATACTACAATCCCTGGAAATCTGACACCCATGCAAACTCAACCGAAAGTACCTCAGTGTTGGGGTTATGAGCCTATTTCGGGTGTCCTTGATCTTGATCTCGACAATCCACAATCGATTAATGAAATTATCCTTACGGTGTGTCGCCTTTTCGCGTGATTCATATCATAAATAACATAGGCCATGTATAGGTGAAAGGAAAGATGGCCACTTATTCCCTCGGTGGAAGTTCCCTGCAATTTTTAACCTCTGAACGCATTTTATGGCATAAGTCGCAAGGAGATCCCTGTCAAGTACGTCAAGCAGAATCGAGTTCGTCGAAAGAGAAATTCAATGGCAAATTGATTGGCAAATGTTCCTTCCCATTTTCCTTTCCCTTTCCTACGAAAATCGATCCTTTGGACAATAAGTCAGATAACCTCTCGAATACGACCACAATTTCACCATTTCCATCGGATACCCCGCACATACATCACATTGCAGCAGACACAAGTCAGACAGGATCCACGAAGGTGGCTCAGGAGGACAAAATCAAAAAGAAACGGGCGTCCTTCAATCCTTTCTCTTCAATATCAGGACCGAAATATAATAACTCTCTTCCTACCAATTCACCGGAGATCACCAGTTCTCACTTTCCTCACGGAACGGAATCTTCAGGTGTAGGCATTCCTGCTTGGCCCTCCATACCGCAATCGTTCTTTGAAAAGGAGGTCAACGCTTCAGTCACATATGAACTTAGCAATCGTATCGTCCATGGGATATTCAAACCTACTACCAAGTAGGAATTAGACTTTGCATAAATTGAAACGTGGAGCTGACCAAAGTTCAAAACAGAATCAAGACGAATATATCCTACCTACCAGCATCGCAACCTCTTCCTGCTTCACAGAAGAGAAAGGAGGCCTATGAGGCTGGCATACGCATTCCCGGCCCATTTAGCGATCCGGATGGGTGGTTCCCATCTCCTGTTGCCACGGTTAATGGAACATTCAACTGCGACGGAAGGCCACGGCAGATTAGGGTCGGTTGTACGGTATGTAGTCAAGTCCGTGTTAGTGTCCCTTAGTCATTAACAACACTTGCTTGAAGCTCTATGTAGCCCAACCGGTGAGTATTTCCAGTCACATCCACCCAGGTCTTGCCTAATAGATTGATCATGTGTTCAGTTATCCTATACTCGCGGAACCATCATACCTTGCTTCGTCACACTCTCCAGTAAGGACGCCGATGCACTCCAATGGTTTTCTACACCAAAAGTGAACCTTATGCGTCGCCTCCGTCACCCCGCGTCCCTTGTTGAGGATGCTTACAATGAGCGCAAACAAATGGGATTGGATACGTCTGCCAGTGGTTTGTCCAGATCTACCTCGGTGTTCAATCCAAGTAAAACCACCCTCGAGCATACCAAGACGGTGTTACATGAAATAGGAAGAGCAGTTTGGTGGCAGTTGGATGGTCCAATTCAGTCGCATACTAAGCACTTTGAGGGTGAAATACATTTGAGCGGAGACTTGGAACCGACTTGCGCTTCAAAGATTTTGACTGTTGAGGCAAGTTCAAATAAACACAGCTGACTGACGGGCTGACTTGGCCTTTTAAAGTATTACGTTGAGCTGCTCTGTCCTCGATCAGCACATTTCGAACCAAATTCAGACCGGCCGATTTTAGTTCGGGAGCGCTCACGCCAGCTACGCGAAGGTATCGCGGTAATACCTGTGGAGATTACCACCCTTTTTAGGTCGGATGAACCGGTGCCAATTCCAGTCACCAGACCTACGAAAATCCACGTTCGGCGGGTTTCTTTAGACGATATGATTCCAGAGCAGGATGAAGTGTGATGATAGCACTACCACCGGATGTATGTGATAATGAACAGAAGCGAGGTAGTATCCAGCCCTATCAAATATCAAGGGAACGACTCAAGCAACCAAGTAAGTACCTGAACGGAAATCTGGCTTATTCCAGGATCAAACAAAGGAGTATGACCAATACTAGTGGAGGAAGAAAGTAAGTGCTACAAGGCCGTTGTCAAAGATAATTGGAGCATTTTTCCCTTCAAACAAAAAAGCATGAAGACAGTTGGAAGACAGCCATTTCAGTAGAGATATCAGGTCTTGATCAGGTCACTACTACTAATCAAGCGAAGCCCATCACATATGATCACGTGATCGGCAAACAGTGAGACACATTCGATTCTTCACCCCTTCATGTCTCCCGTCTGGATTCAGAATCACAATGCGCAGTTTCCTCGATGAACCGGCGTGTCGGTTATCATGGTCAGCTTGAACTGTTAACTTACCTCCGCAACTTTCACCAAGGGAATCCATTTGGCCGTCATTATGGGTTCAACGCCATCAATTCTTTGGAACCCGATTACAAGTAACTCTGCATGGCGCGTTGACAATCCGGAATCATTACAAACAAGTTCAACATTAGATTACATTGATGATGAAATCAGTTTCTTCGCCAATAGTACGAGGTCGTCCTGGGATCCCGAACCTGTTGATTTTGGGTCGAAGGAGTCGCAGTAAAACCCCTCTTCTTCTGTGTAATAAATCCTCTGATTCCAAATTTCGACAGCCCAGCAGCCAATGCAGAATCACACGAAGCGCAAGTCTCGACAGCATCAACTTCTTCGTCAGAACTTGACATATCCAGTGTGACATCGCTTATTACTGCTGCTGATTCTGGAGATTCTCTTGCCCGGACAACACTGCAAGCGCTTGCAGGAAAAGCGAAGAAAATCCCGAAAAAGCAAAGGAGCGACGCGCAAAGGCTTGTCCTCACTTGGAAAAGACGGTCCACAGAAGGGAATCTAGAGATTTTTGTGGATGCCTCAGAAACTGGCATTGGCCTGGTCTTCCGTGACACTTGGCTAGCCTGGCGTTTTCTTCCAGCTGCTGAGCTTCCCCGAGGACCCGATGGGCAACTCATAACGTCATGGGCGGAGCTCGTTGCAGTTGAGATGGGCATACGAGCCCTCCTTTCTGCCAGCTACAAGAATATGAAGGTTGTCATCCGTTCTGACAATCGTGGTGTAGTGAAGGCATTGACCAAAAGAAAGTGGAAGGAGAGATATGATTTAGAAAAGATTTTAGATGGCATTTTCCTCCTCTGCAAATCGGCTGGTTTCCATATGAAGGTGAAGTGGGTATCGACAAAGAACAACCCTGCAGATAAACCATCCAGAGGAATATATCCAGCGAGCGAATCACGCTTTGATTGCCCTCCAGTTAAATTACCAATTCACCTTGAAGGGTTGATCGAGGAGGTTCGCACGTGAAATCTTCCTGATGTACATATTTTAGCCAACGGATTCCACTATCGAGGCCTTCGAGATTTTTCTCTACTTTTACTACCACGTATGGTATGCTACGACAATATGACATGTCTAACGTTCACCAGTACCTTTCATGGAATCCCCGGAACGTCCATTTGAATACAAAACCTCAGCCTTCAAAGCGTTTGCCTGTCCCACCTCCTTTAGGATGGAATATTGCAATATGAGCAATTTGGCTTGGTCTGAAATAATTGTTTTAACAGGTCCACCGTGACCCACTGAAGTATCAGAGAAGATGACCTTGAAGCCCAAACCAACTATCCAAATCAAGAGTCTTTCATCCGATCTAGCACAACAATTCAAAAGTACCCCAGATTGCTTCGCACTACTTGACATCACAAGTAACAACCATCGTGCTTTGTATGATAAGATAATCTACGCGTGTTCTAACAACCATGTATCTTAACTATATTTGCAGTCGATGGCACAGCGTCCAAATCTTTCAGGGAATGGGGCTCACAGTAGGCAACGGTCCGGAAAGGGCTGTGAATGGGACATTTGGATCTGGGGCAATTGTCGATCCACTGCCGTAGTCCTTGTCCTGCGGTGCAGGGGGTACTTTGAAGGGGTGAGCTTCGGTGTTGAAAATGTCTAAACAAGATTTAACTAAAATTAAGAACCAAGATATAGATGCTTACATTCATTGAGACTGATATTTGACGGATCGTCAAATGTGAGATACCTACCCCCAGAAAAAAATGATGAGCGTCATCTCAGAAGAGAGAACAAGCGTAAGGACACACAAATACTTCAACACTTCCGAATACCAAAAACTCTCCGTGTCATCTATTTGTCCCTTACTCGTATCATCTACATTCCACAACCCCGCATACCCACCACCAGACACGCGCAAGTGCTCCTTGAACTTTGCTGCCGCGGTCTTCGCCCTATCCAGGTACTTCGTATCTCCTGTGACCCTCCAGGCATAGAAATTGGATTCGAGCACTTCTGGACGGAGGTCGTAGTAAGCAGTCGTGATATAGAATCCATGTTTCTTATTGAACAAAACTTGATCTGGAGGCACCGTGGTGGTCTCGCCTGCATAGGCTCCATCAGAAGATACGAATGCGAAACGCTCAGGGCCAATGCCAGTGCTAATGATAATAGTCAGAGTTATAGCTCCAAGTGAATAGACATTGAAACGAAGACTTTTGCTCACCTTGTTGAGGCATAGGTGTTCCAACAAGCGTCAACCAAGGAAAGTCCAATATCAACGATCGTCTGGTTTTTCAACAACCGTCCGCCTTTCGATTCGATTCGATTTAATAGCAATCATTTAGTTCTAATGTAAAAACATACCAAATAGCCAGTTACCGCCAGAGAAGCATGCAAGATGAGATCCGACGTGTCGAATCCTCTTCTCATCATCATAATCAGCAAGGTACTTCCAGTTGCCGAAAAGAGATGTCTTTGTTACAAAGAATTGAGAGACAAAATCGACTAAAAGAATATCGAACAACCTTCAATAATGTCTTGATAGATGAATCCACCGCCGTTCTCCAGGAGTCAGCATAAAGAGGATCAGCTGTATTGCTCAACCGCTGGTACTTGATTAGATATTCAAAATAGCTGTCCGAGCCTCCACCCCACGTCTTTAGAAAAAATTGGAGCCAAGACTCAGCTAGATGTCAGGAGTGAACTCACAACATAACCTCCAACAGGTTTCGAAGAGGAAGGATCAATTCCCTGAGCAGGTAAACCAGGTAGTGGTGTAGGATTCTTAGCAATGGTTCGAACCGATTTCTCAGCGAGGAGACGGTAGGTATCATTACCAGTACATTTGCTCAGTATTGCCCATTCAATACTGAGCTGTATGAACAAGGTGGCTGAGGACTGAGGAAAGATTGGGTAGTGCAGGAACGCGACTCACTGTACCAGCCTCTGCAATATTTGACTGTGACGGATGTAAGTAAATATCACGATGGTTGAGAACGCAGAAGGGTAAAACTTACAACGTCCTTCTTTGATTGGCTGTCCGTGAAGTTGATATGACCATATGGGATATTATTGTTCTGATTTATCGCCATCAATCAACCAACAGCATGGATCCGAAGGAGAAAAAGACCCACTCCGACCCAGGCAAATGCTAATTTATTCCCTAATTGTCTGGCCTTCTCAAGCAGAACGGGGTACTGTCCATTGCTGAGCTCATAAGCGCTGAGCAAGCCACCAAGGTAGCGAATCGTAGTTTCGAAGACGCTAAAAAGACACAAACACGTTTTGTACCAAGAGAAAAATGCTTATTGAAGTACGCACCTGACCATTGGGTCATTTGATTGAGATTTGCTAAAATCCACCTTGGATGCAAAGTCCACAGCTTGGGCGAAAGAATCCTGCACATCAAGTGATAAATAGAAATGACGACAGCGATGGACGAAGCCATACAGTCAAACCCATAATTTTCTAGGGGCAAAGTATGAGTACGAGGGTTGGAAAACGAGTACAAATGTACCATGGTCGACATGCTATCGATAATGGTTGCACCTAATACGTTGCGTAACTATAACAGGAATAAACTCTCGGTAGGGACCACGTACCCCACCCATTTCGGCCATTGGAAGAACCTGCATAGACCATGTCACCTTTTGAGAACGTGATGGGTACAGTGTACGTACCGTTTGTGAGAGGGGATACATCATCGCTTCCCTCAGCGTGCTGTCTGTTACATCGAATCAGCTTCTTTAAACAAATGAGGTCTACAGAATAACTCACTTGTAAAACGCGTAACTCTCCACAAACATACGTTTTATGACATCCTTTTGAGATGTATATTCAGGAGGCACAATCAAGTTGGGTTTCTGAACAACGCCGACAGCGAATGAGGTGGAAATAAAAGAGAGACACGCTCCGAGAGCAAAAAGAAAGGTCTGGATAACCACCATGGTGGGTGGTAAACGAGAGGACACGATTCTGAAAACCAAGAGACACGTCGCGATTTCATCGTTTTATAACTTATTGCAATCTGTAACGTAGGGTCAGTTCGGCAGCCAGAATATTGGTTGTAGTGATGCCAGCTAATTCTCACATGCTCCATTTGGATGATTCTTAGTGTTACTGCGCTGGTGTTCGGAGGGATAATAAATCTGACTAAAGCTGATATGTTTTGATAGCTCAACGTGGATCATTGGACTTCCTTACGCATCCATATGTCTAGAGAAGACTTTGACAACATTTGGAGATGTTTCATAGAGCTTCTTACTAGATTCAATATAAATTTCGAAACCTTTTTATTCTTGGGTATTCAGAGTTCTAGTCATAACTCAGTATTGTATTCTCTGGCCTCTAAAATGTCGCAACTGAAGGTATTTCACTGTACATGTGCGGCCACTCGGGCTTCCTCAATCAGGCGAAGGCGGCATAAGGCTTAATTAAGTTGCTCGCACTTCGGCACAATAATACCGTTTCCATCAAAATCAGAATACCGATGTTCTTGTCACCGAAGTGACCCTAAAAGCCGAATTATAGCAAGTGTTGATCATCCTTGGATGGCTTTCAAGTTTTCGCATTGCTAACTTTCCACATCAGCTCAACCCACTCATCTTCTGCTCCTTGGCCAGTCTTGCCCTCGCCAACACCGCAAACCAACTGCTCTGCCTCGTCGTTCGCCTCCAACTCCTGCCATATTCGTCTCAAAATGTCCTTCCGAACATACATCTCCCGCTCCCACACTTGTACCCTGCGAACCGGTCCGAGTTCTCCCCTTATAGCATAAATGAAATCCACCAGCATATCTCGGTAGTCAAATTGGTCCATTGGCTCGAATCTAAAATATGCCTTGTGCGTGGCCTTCTCGTCCACTCGACACGTCTTGAGCTCCTGATATCGGCGCTCTACCGCCTCAGCTTCATAGATCCAGTTTACTCTGTCAGGATGTGCGAACACAGCAAGCGCAGCGTTTGCCTGAACCTCTACGAGTGGCATAGGAACAACCCTCCCAAGGAGCCCAGGGAAAAATATTGATGTCGGTTGGGGCATGCTATCTCCTCCAGAAGAGCCACAAAGCGAAAACGGGAAGAGGTGCCGCGCAAGAGGGAATACCCCATACGAGGTATTCCATACCTCCTTTGGCAATGGAGGAACCGGAGATGGTATCCCTGACCTCACATATTCCTCCGACAGGAATGGGAACTGTACCTCATAACCCGTCGCCAAAATCGCATAGTCAACTCCCTCATCTACCAGACCTCCTTCAAACTCGACTTCCCCTCTATCCA